>JASVEL010004229.1:0-92917 GCA_032618575.1 Nicotiana noctiflora
ATTTTTCGTTATACCAAACACAGCCTAAAGATGTACTTTATTGGATAATTAGTCAACTAGAACTGTTTCTAAAACTAATAAAGAAAGACATCTCAAATGATTCAGTCAAAACACTAATTATTACGTACCTATCTAAAATACTTCTCTAAAAATGTCTTTGTACGAAAGCGTTTGCTTAAAGTCGGATAGGAAGAGGTGGTAATGTTCAAACCTCAAATAAAGAAGTATTGTCACATAATAGTATCGCCCGGGTAAAAAAAATTAATTTCATTTGATTTAAGGTTAAGTGTGATACGATAAATAACAGAAGCACACAAAATAAAATAATGCATGTAACTCAGGGATCAAAATTACCTACTGGTAAATAATTTCACTAATATAATGGAAACAAATGTACCAAATTTCAAATCCTATTATCGATTCAGAGTTTATTTGGTTGGATTTCGATAATGGAGAGAGTGAAACCTTAAGAAAGAAATGAGATTGAAACAAAGGTGGATTGTCCGGCCAAATTCAGCCGGAAATCTCGAACTTGACAAATCTTTTATGGTTCCGGCAACCAGCATTATGGACAAATCACCGGCAAATCTGTTCTCCGGCGGCGTACAGAGAAACATCTCGAATCTGTTTGAGCTCAATCTCTCTTACAATCACTTCTCCGGCGAAATGCCGGCGAGTCTCCGGTGGGCTTCACCAACTTCATTATCTTCAGCTTGAATGGTCTAGAGGAAGTAAAAAAAGAAATTAGGTTCTATGCACCGAGTATTTACACAATCAGGTAATTGAAGATAGTCTATTTAATAGCATTAATTAGAATAAATGATAAGTAATTTGCTGTTCAGGGTATAATTTATCAATTGATACCCATATTAATTGATATATATTTTACTTATTAGGTTTGAGAAAATAATTTAAAACGGGGAAAATAATTATATTTGTCTTGATATGTTTAAAGTATTTAATAAAAATAAAAATTTATTTTTAGTATATATATCAAATAAAAGCGAACACAGTATAACGTAATTGAAATCATTACCGTGTATATAACTTAAATTGCGACACCACGTTTTAAAGTTAGTTTCAGAATAAACTTAAACAAAAACTCTGTACTACCCCTTGTTTTATATCTCATTTAACAATTTCTATATTTAGAAATAGTTTTATTTTAGAGTTCTTATTTTACGAGATGATAAAGGGCCACATAAATGCGTATGAATTATTTTAGACCGTCAGTTTCAAAAGTAATTAATTCTTTTTTAAATTTTGTCCAATCAAATTGCTACGGATTTGTGTGATGGATTGAAATGAATATTGTCATTGACAGATGTTAACAATGTGGTTTCAAGTTACTTTGGTACTCCTATAATTTACCAAGAACTGACAATGAATAAAATATACATATAGGAAGGAGCAGATACACTTTCGACAATGAAAGAATTACTGGAATGGTGCGCAAGTCTTTGTTAAACCGTGTGATAAGTCAACCAAAGACTTATAACAGTAACAAAGAACTGAACACAATTTTCCTACATCTGCAAACTTCTTTCACATTCATCTTCAATGGCTTCTTCTTCATCCACTCAAAATTGGAAGATTGATGTTTTCTTGAGTTTTAGAGGTGAAGATACTCGTAAAACTTTTGTGGGTCATCTATACTATGCTCTAAAACATAAAGGGATTCATACTTTCAAAGATGATGTAAGGTTGGAGAGAGGAAAATCTATTTCACCTGAACTTGTGAAAGCTATTGAACAATCAAGATTTGCTATTGTTGTATTTTCTAAGAACTATGCATCCTCCACTTGGTGCTTGGATGAACTTGTAAAGATCATGAAATGTAAGAAAGAGTTAGGACAAACAGTGATACCCATATTCTATGACGTAGATCCATCGGATGTGAGTAAGCAAAGTGGAACTTTTGCTGAATCGTTTGCTAGACATGAAGAAAATTTGAGAGATGATTTGGAGAAGGTGCAATCTTGGAGGGATGCATTTGGTGAGGCAGGAAAAACAGCAGGATATGATTTACCAAATGGCTACGACGGGTACAAGGCTCTCTTTCATTTTCCTTCTTATTCTCTGAATCCTTTTAGCATAACAAAATTCATGCCTGCCAACTATACTTTAATCCCAATAGTTGGGGTTGTCTATACTCTTCATTATTGAGGGAATTTATAGAAAATTCACACTCAAGAAAATATTTCTGTGGTTTATCCGGTATACCGAAGATATGTTCAGAGTCAGGAATATTAATAAGTTCTTGGGAAATCAAGGTAAGAGCTTAGTTCATCATTGACTAAACAATAGCCTCAAATATATGTCTGAACAGCTTAGAGAAGCTAAAAGTAGTTATACAATCCTTATGCAATTTAAAAGAGAGAAAAAGAAGGTAGGGCTGAACAAATAAAAATATGCTGCTTTGTGTGTTCAAGTACCACAAATCAGTGGTTGAGGATATGAGTTATTGTCTACTTATATGGATTTGGCAATCCTTACTTTATGAGCTAGTTTTGCGGTTAAGTTAGACCTAAGATCAATTTTCTTAATATGTTTTTTAGAGCCAAATCCATCTCTATTATTGGTTTACCCAATTTTATGGCCCTCACGTTATGTTGTCCATCCTCCAAATGTTTAGTTGTGGACATGTGAAGGAAGTTAGAGTACCACATTATTTTTTGATATGAGTTGTTGTCGCCTCATATGGCGTTGGACAATCTTCATATAATGAGTTAATTTTTGGGGTTAAGTTAGACATAATGTCCATTTTTTAATAATGGTCGGTTCCGAAAAGATATATCTCTAAATGAAGAAAAAAAAAGGTAAATGAGAAAAATAAGGAACCAATACATGGGAGAGGAATTGTGAGAAGTGTTGCACAAAAAAGTTTTATTAATTATGTCTAAAGCGTTTTACAATACCCTATTTATATAGATTACATAATAATAGATATTTATTTCCCAATGTGGGACATTATACATTATTAACTATCTAGCACTCCCCCTCAAGCCGGTGCATATAAATCATGTGTGTTGAGCTTGCTATAGATGTAACTAATACAAGAATCAGTAAGGGACTTGGTGAAAATATTTGCAAGATGATCATTCGACTTCACAAACTTTGTAACAATATCTACTGAGAGTATCTTTTCCCAGTCCTCTCATGGAATATCAGATTTGATGCAATATGAATAGCAGCTTGATTATCCTACTCCAGTTCTATCTAGCTTATTTCTCCGAACTTCAATTCCTTAAGCAACTGCTTGATCCAAACTAGCTCATATTTTGCCATGGCTCGATATTCTGCTTTTGCGCTAGATGGAGCAACTATATTTTGTTTCTTGCTTTTCTAAGAGACCAAATTACCTCTTACTAGAACATCATGTCCAGATGTAGAACGTCAATCAGAAGGTTATCCTACCCAATCCTCATCTGCGTACCTAACAATCTGCTCATCGCCTCGATCCTCGAATAATAATCCTTTGACCGAAGCGACTTTATATACCAAAGAATGCGAACAATTTCATCTTGGTGACTATCACAGAGGAATCCATAAACTGACTTGCAATACTCATAGGAAAAGAAATGTGAGGTCTAGTCATTTGAGGTAATTCAATTTTCCAACCAACCACTTATATCTCTGATAAGAATGTACATTGGGCCTAACTCAACCCCAAAAGTTAGCTTGTGAGGTGAGGATTGCCCAAGCCATATAAGGAGACCAAGGACCTCAAATCCCTTCGATGTGGGATAACTTAACATCCCCTCACGCCCAGGCCTCTAGAGCGTGGACAACACAAATGGGGGCCCAACATCGGTAACAATAATTGGGATGGGCCTGGCTCTGATACCATGATAAGAATGGACGTTGGGCCTAACTCAACCCCAAAAGCTAGCTTGTGAGGTGAGGATTGCCCAAGCCATATAACGAGATCAAGGACCTCAAATCCCTTCGATGTGGGATAACTCAACAATCTCCAAGATTGCTATGAGACTCCCTCTGTCCTAGCAGAAGCTTAGCATTTGAATCAATAGAAGTGTCAACAGGTGTGCAAACTATCATTCATGTCTAAGGCATACTTCCATTGTGAAATAACAATACCTAGCTAGATTGAGTAACCTCAATACCTAAAAAATACTTTACTATGCCAGATCCTTAGTCTGGAAGTGCGGAAAGAGATGTTGACTCAGATTAGTAATACTATCTTGATCATTGCAGTAATAACAATATCATCAATATAGACCACCAGATAAATACACAGATTAAGAGCATAATGCCGATAAAACACATAGTGACCAGCTTTACTATAAGTCATGCCGAACTCCTAAACAAGTGGGCTGAAACTTACCAAACCAAGCTCGAGGAGACTATTTCAAACCATGGAGTGACCTGCGTAATCGTCATACCAGACCGCTAGACTCCCCCTGAGCAACAATACCAGGTGGTTGCTCCATATAAACTTATTTCTCAAGATCACCGTAGAGAAAAATATTCTTAATGTCTAACCGATAAAGAGGCCAATAACGAACATCGACCTGGACAAAAATAGGCGAACAGATGCTACTTTAGCCACGAGAGATAAAGTATTACTATAATCAAGCCCAAATATTTGAGTGCATCCTTCTGCAATAAGTGCAGCCTTAAGCCGATCTATCTGGCCACCCGGGCCGACTTTGACTACATAAACCCAATGACAACCAACAATAGACTTACCTGAAAGAAGAGGAACAAGCTCCTTAGTACCACTCGCATGTAAAGCAGACACCTCGTCAACCATAGCCTGTCGCCATCTTGGATGAGATAGTGCCTCACTTGTAGGCAGATGGAAATAGTGGACAAAGATAATATAAAAGCGTAATAGGGTGATGACACACGATGATAACTTTAACCGATATAACATGATTAGGATTAAGGGGTCGTTTGGTAGGAGGTATTAGAAAAAATAATACAAGCATTAGCTTTGTTCATTACTAATCCCTCGTTTGGTGTATCTTATGTATAACTAATAATGCAGGGATTTTTAATATTTGCATAAACATGATTAAAGACATAATTGCCCCTCAAATCCCTTAAAACCTATTCCAAATACTTTCTGCCATATTTTGACGGAAAGTATTTAAAAATATCTTGTGTTTGTTTCGTAAGTTGAAAAATATTTTATGGAAAAATTATATACTAAAGATTAATAAAAATATTAGCAAATGGAATAGTGTAAAAGAACCCACTATTTGCTCCCTTGTAAAAAAACAGTTGGCCTTAGAGATGGCTTTAGAGAGAGTAAAAAATGTGCAGGGTATAATACCTGAATTAACCGTGGTGCACTTGCGGGAAACTCCTTGCCGAGGGCCTGTGCACCCCCGGGATTAGTCGGGGCTCTTAGAGACTCGAACACCCGATGCAAATAAAAAAAAATAAAACTGTTGCAATAAACATAGTACAAAGTTAAAGAATGTGGATGGTATTTTTGTAAGCAATCAATTTTTTGCAATGCCTTTATACACCAAAAACAGTAAATAAGAAATAATCTCATCATATTTAATCCCAGCATTACTAACACACCCTATTTAGCGTTATTCTTATACCTCCTACCAAACGATCCCTAAGTATGGATCGTACACCTTTTCGGAGTACAATTGGTGGACTAGGAGGAGACAAATCCGCAATAGCTGCAGAATCTGATGCAGGGATGAATTATCTGGGCCTGCTGCTGGACGTGGACGACGATGATAAGTCAGGAGTAGAGGCGGACCCGGGATTTGAGCATAGTGGGGGCACCGTTGTCTTTAGTATAGATATATAAGCTTGTAGTGATAAAATTTAGCGTGCTAGCTCCTTGAAAGCTTAATGATTATGAGTCAGTGATAAAAAAGATCTTTTAAAATATCAAAAACCCACTCAAATAAAATCAAGATTAAATATTCGTGAAGCAGTACAAGCAGAGTCTCAATCGCCATCGCTAAATCGACGGAGGTATGCTACTTTGCCAAAGTGATTTTTAAAGGCAGAAGTATTTTGGAATTTTTCTATCACTCATTTTGGGAGAAAATTTTGTTGAATTATTTAGAATAATACAAGTCAAGAAAATGATAGATGCTTATAAACTTAGTTATCAAGATAAAGAATATAATTGGCTTCTTCCTAATGGAATATTTTATTCCCCTCCCAATTTTCTTTGATTTTTTTTTATGTCTCTCTCTATTATTTTTTTCAACGTCTAGAAAGACATTTCTCAAAGAAGTATTTGACTATTTTTTGTAGAAGCTCTAAAGAACTAATCGTGGAGAGAAGCTTGGTTTGAGGCTTTTGAGAGAGAGATTTGAAAAGGGAAAAGCTAAACCAAGTTCACTATATGTAAGAACAACGATCCAGTAAAATCCCACTAGATTCACTTATATACTAGTGCTAAATATTTTTGAACTCAGAAAAGATAAAAAAGAGAACCAAATTGAGCACTAAATATAGAATTACTAAACTACCTTGAATTCAAAGAGGAAAAATAAAATAAAATGAAAATGAGCTGGATCTTGAACCCCGATCATCTCTAGTGGGAAGAACAAATGTTGCATGTTAAACTAGCCCAACAATCCAGCTTTTGTGTTGAGGGGGCACATCAAAATTATTTAAGGGGTCCTTGATGTATGTACAATTATATATACACTATTTTTGCCGAAGCTAACGTGTTCCGGTGACCCCCTCTAGTGACCATGTAGGTTCGCCTCTGATCAGGAGTGGTGACCTTCTGGCTGGGGATGTAGGAGGAGCAACTGTAGACTCCTCAAAAGTCTGTATAGGTAGTAGTGGTTGTGGTGGTGCTGTGGTTGTAGATTCCTCATAAGTAGGTACATGTAAGACCTAAGATGTATTAAAATGATCACAAGAAGTAAAGATTGAGAATCAAAAAATGTGACATCGACTGACGTAAGATACCTAAGAAGATTAGATGAGTAGAATTGATACTTCTTTTGAACCCTAGAATAACTAAGGAAGACACATTTAGGAGCTTAACTTATCTTTTCAAGGAGCTAAGTTATGAACAACACATGTACTCCCAACAACACGAGGAGAAAAAGAGTATAAGGGTGACTTAGGGGACAATACTAAATATGGAATGTGATTCCGGATAATAGATGAAGACATCTGATTAGTCAAGTAACAAGCCGTAAGAATTGCATCGCCCAGAAAATGCAGCAGAACATGGGGCCGAATGAGAAGTGTGCAAGCAGTTTCAATGAGATCCTATTCTTTCTCTCTTCTACCTTATTTTGCTGAGTGGTATACAAATAAAATATTTGATGGAAAATTCCTTGAGAGATCACAGACTGCTAAAACTGAGAGGATAAGTATTCTAAAGCATTATCACTACGAAAAGTGCGAATAGAAATACCAAATTGATTTTTAATTTCAGCACAAAATTCTAGAAGATAGAAAACAACTCAGAACAATCTTTTATTAGGAAAATCCAAGTACATCTTGAGTAATCATCAATGATTCTAACAAAATAATGAAGTCCTAAGGTTGAACTGATTCTACTAGGATCCCATATATCAGAATGAACAACGACTCTCAGCACTATGTGGAAAGGTGGCTGGGGTATGTTTCCCGGAAGAGCCTGAAGTAGAGAAACCTACAAATAAATAAAAGAATACAAGTTAACACGACTTTCAATCTGATATAGACGAACCAAACACCATCTCCTGAAGCTTGGATAAACTCGGATGCCTAAAGGTCTATGAATTATGTAGGGAGGATTTGTACATGGACATGTTTGGGAGGGATTGGGTGAGTTAAGATAGTAAAGGCCTTGTGATTCACGACCTGTACCAATCATCTGTCCCGTACTACGGTCCTGCATGATAAAGGAATCATCAGTAAAATATATACCACAATGGAGGCCATGAGTCAAATGACGAGCAGATGCAAGATTAAGGATAAACACGGACATAAAGAACTTAATCTAAGTGACATAGGATAAGAGATTAGCTTGTCGAACTCCTTTTGCTTTTGTTTGGACTCAATTGGCTAAAGTAACATTGGAAGGAGACTAAGCATAAATAATATTTGACAAAACTAACCTATTACCAGAAATATGATCAGAGGCGCTTGAGTCCATGACTCACGGTCCAAGAGTAATAAACCGGGAAACACAAGCAAATGAATTACCAGTAACAGAGGTATCAGTATGAGCAATAGAGGCTACTTGTAAAGGTGTCTGTTTACTTGCTCGATACTTAAGTAACTCATCATATTCTTCTTCAGTTAAAAAAAAAAACCTTGGTTACTTGTAGTCTCGGTTTGAGAAACATGGGCGTTTTTTGGCGGTCGACCGTGCAAAGAGTAACACACCTCACGAGTGTGTCCAAGCTTATTACAATAAGAACACCTGAGTCGAGATCTTCTAAAATGACCTCATCCTCGTCTATTCTCCAAAGTCTGAAATATCCAATTTTTCATTGTCTGACATGCGAGAATAAAGGAGTTAATAGTTGGTGGTGACACCATTGTGTTACTAGGTAGCGTAACAAGACGAAGAAATCGAGAGAATAACTCAATCAACTGTAGGAACCTAAGGACTAGCCAAAATTTGGTCGAGGCACCGAGTCAAGGTCATACGGCAGTCCAGCAAGTGTAAGAACTAGAAACACCTTTTGTGTTGCTCTTGCTGTTTTTCAACACTAGCAGTGAGTGACATCAACTTCTCAAATTCCTCCATAACTGCCTGCACCTATCTCAAGTAGGTAGACATCCAATTCCTATTTCTTTAAATTTGTCATCCGGGATATTACCTCGTAAAATCGAAATATTTTATTAGTGTATAAAGTACTAGCCTTCTACCAAACTGAAAAACATGTCTGAAATGGACGAAACAAAGGTATTATCTTGGAATTAATCGGTGTCCATAACAAACTACATAATTGAACATTACTTTTCTCCCAGAGTGCTTTGGCCTTTTCATTTCCATCCCTAGTCTTCTTGGTTAGGTGATCTTGAACACCTCGAGCCTTGCACCACAACTCAACAAAAAAGCCCAAGCTAAGTAGTTTGAACTTCCTATTAAGGGTTCCAAAGTAATTATCAAACTTGAATTTCTAAAACCCGTGCTTTCAGAATAAAAAATATTAAGTCCCAAAGACATTGTTGGACCAAATAGCATAGATAATCAAGAACAATAAAAACTCACAGGAACAGTGAAGAAAAAACACTATCTCTTGCCGAAAACTGAACAGTCGCCGGAATATAAAAAGGTTGTTGGAATTTGCTATAACTTAAATGGATAGACTTGGAATAGTCTCACGAGCAAGCTGTCCAAAAGGAGTTTTATCATAAACTGGCCAGAAGGCAGCTCACGCACCAGGGCGTGAGGAGATCTCTCCGGAAATTTTCCCCTTCTCGTCGACACGTGTGGGCGCATGGGGGGTATTTTTCGGTGAATTTTGTTGCGGTTTGGTTGCCGCAAGGTGGAGGACCCTGTTGTGATGTTGGTTTTAGCACAACACTGAGAGAAACGTGGGTGGCGCAATAATAGCCCTAGAAGTCACCAAAAACTGACACATGGCGACTACCTGGCAGAGTTTTCTTTCCCGGATGTTTCTCACCATCGCTCTGATACCATGTGAGAAGTCTATCACGGAAAAGTGTCATTAATTATTTCTAAAGTGTTTTACAATGCCTTATCTAATATATAGTGATTACATAATAATAAATGTCTATTTTTTAACGTGGGACGTTATTCATTACTAACTATCTAACATGAACCAATGGAGTATGTGAACACAGAGAGATGACATATGATTGAGCTCATTATTTTCTGATTTTCATGGTCCCAAAAGGATTAGAAATACTAAATCTTTTACATAATCTCCACACTAACTTTTTTTATGGTTTTGAACGGACTAGGAATACTTAGACGTATCAATCATGCACTCTATTTGTGAAGCTTCGTGTCAAGTTTTTTTTGGCAATTGCCTGTACAGGTATGAATCTAATTGCATCCAGCATGTTGTTGAAGACATACTGGGTAAATTGTGTCAAGTTACTTCAACCATTGATAATGATTTAGTGGGGATGGAATCTCGAGTGCGTGAAGTAAGTTCATTACTAAGGATGGAAACACCTGGTGTTCGTTTTATTGGAATTTGGGGGATGGGCGGCATTGGTAAGACAACAATTGCAAGCACTGTGTTTGGCAAATATTCTGGCCTATTTGAAGGTGTTTGTTTTCTTGGTAATGTTGCAGAAATGCAAAGGACTTATGGACTGCAATATTTGCAAGGTGTTCTCCTCTCAAAAATCCTAAAGGTAAGCTTAACTATTACAAGTGTATATGAAGGCATGGAAATCATAAAGAAGAGGTTGCGCTCAATGAAGGTTTTGATCATTCTTGATGATGTAAATCAAAAAGACCAATTAGAAATGTTAGTTGGACGGCATGATTGGTTTGGTAGTGGTAGTAAAATTTTGATTACAACAAGAGATAAACATTTGTTAGATAATCATATGGTGGATGAAGTGTATTCTGTGAACTTGATGACTCTTAATGAAGCTATTGAGCTATTTAGCCTACATGCCTTTAAGCAAAGAATTCCTAAGAAAGACTTTGAGGAGCTTTCAAATCAAGTTGTACATTGTGCAGGTTTGCTCCCTTTAGCTTTGAAAGTTTTAGGTTCGTTTCTCTATGGATTAGACAGGAGCCAGTGGAGATCCACTTGGGAAAGGCTGAAGGATCTGCCAAATGATGAAATTCTTGCTAAGCTTAAGATAAGTTTTGAAGGACTGGGGCATGTTGATCAGAGACTCTTTCTAGATATTGCATGCTTTTATAGAGGAAAATTGAGGAGTTATGTAGAGGAAATACTTGAGAGCTGTGATATCGGATCTACAATAAGAATAAAAGTCTTAATTGAAAAGTCTCTCTTAGTTATCTCACCATATGACACAATTGAAATGCATGATTTGATACAAGAAATGGCCTGGCACATCGTGAGTCAAGATGACTCACGAAGGAGTAGAATATGGCTTCCTGAGGACATCGAGGATTTGTTTACTGGAAATTTGGTAAGATATGTCATTATCTCATTCACAAGAACTGTATTGCCATCATCCGCTTTTAGGTTATCTGTACGGATTTCTTGTTCTATTTCTTTTCTTTTTTCAATTATTTTGCAACATAGAATAGCGTTGTTTTTGTTTTCTCATTTATGTTAATAATATCACTTTTTAATATTTTATATCATTTTTTAGTTAGTTAAATGAATGAGATGAATTTGTTATTCAACAAATGTATGATGGGTACCATAGTCTTGTGTTTGTTGTTTCCTCATGATTTTTAACTAAATCATTTTGATACACTGACACACAGAAAGAGAGAGGGAGAGGGAGAGGGAGAGGGAGAGGGAGAGGGAGAGAGAGCGGGAGGGAGGGAGAGAGAGAGGGAGGGAGGGAGAGGGAGAGAGAGGGAGAGAGGGAGGGAGAGAGAGAGGGAGGGAGAGAGAGAGAGAGCTCATGCCAATACTACTTCAAGTATTAATCGAACTTTCAGCTATGGAAATGATTTCACACAATAGTGTTTTTTAAAGGTTTTTTTTTTTGTTTCCTTTTAGGAAGCAGAATCTGTGGAGGGACTATGGATACCAAGGAATTACATTCCAAAACAGGATATGTCGTATTACAACATCAGTGAAGCATTTAGGAGAATGAAAAGATTAAGGGTACTTGTAGTTAGAGCAACAAATTTCTGCTCTATTGACCCGATTACTCATCTTCCTAGCAGCCTAAGGTGGCTTGATTGGGAAGGTTGCCCTTTAAATTCATTGCCACAGAGTTTTGAACCATTAAAGCTTCTTCGCCTTGACATACTCGAATGTACTACACTTCAGAAACTCTGGTTAATTCCGAAGGTAGGATTGTTACCATTTCTTTCCTTTGGCATTCTTATCCATATTTTAACAGTGAAATCAATCCACTTGCTGAATGTCATCACATAATTATAATTTCTTTCTATGCTAAACAGGGTTTGTACAAATTAAAAACTTTGTACCTCAGCTATTGCGAACACTTGGAAGAAGTTCCAAGCTTTGAGTTGATGCCAAATTTAGAGAGAGTAAAGCTAGAGGGATGTAAGAGGTTGAGAGAAGTGAGCCCATCGTTTGGAGTTCTCGTGAAGCTCACTTCACTGGAGCTAATTGATTGTCAGAGCCTTGAGAAGCTTCCAAGTTATATTCAGATGGAATCCCTTAAGAGTCTCAAACTTTCTTGTCTTCCAAAGTTGAGGGAATTACCAGAAACCAAGGGGTTGCCCTGCTTATTGACATTGGAGCTAACTGATTGTCAGAGTCTTGAGATGCTTCCAAGTTTTAATCAGATGGAATCTCTTGTAACTCTCAAACTTTCTTGTCTTCCAAAAATAATGGCTTTGCCGGCAACAGAAGGGATTCACCATTTATTGGAACTTGTTATAGAATATACTCCAATAGTAGAGCTTCCGGTGTCAATTGGAAATCTTGGTTCCCTCAAAAAACTGCGGTTAAGTCATTGTAAAGATCTGGTAAGCATTCCGAACAGCTTTTCTTGTCTGAAGAATCTAAGAGTTCTTGTGATCTACAACTGCAAAAGACTTGCAGATTTGCCAGAGAAGATGGGTGAGTTGAAGCTTTTAGAAAAGCTAGTAGTATTTGGTACTGCAATTTCCCAAATACCCCCTTCAGTTGCAGACCTTGGTGAACTAAGCTTTTTATCATTCTCTCGCTGGTTTGGATACAAAGAAGACACAACTTTTCTGTTACCCTCTGCATCAGGTTCATTGTCGTTTAGGGTGTTAAAGCTTAAGAAGCACACAGTATGTAGTGGAGAACATTTTCAGGAACTTGGATGCTTATCTTCTTTGGCTTACTTGGATTTCACTAGAAATGATTTTACGAGTTTCAATGAAAGCAACAGTCAGCCCTTTCATTACCTAGATATAACATTTTGTGAGAAGCTTGTATTGCCCAGACTTCCAGCATGCATAAAGGAGTTATATGCATGTGATCCTTTAGTCTTGAAAAGCATTCCTGATTTCCCCACCAAATATTCAGAGCTGTATTCAGTGTCATTCGCTCAGTATATTGAGAATAGAGGGGAACTGACTGATATCTTGCACTTTGTCCTCCGCTTAATTAGTGCGGCATCTCAGGTATTGCTCTTTTTCTCGCTCTTCATTTTTCTGCTTATCCGATTAAGTTTAAGGAAACGGAGATTGGAGCTGATACAATTTTCTTTCGTGCAGTGTGAGAAAGTGCTACCTTTTAGCATTTTTTCCCCTGGAGATATAAGATGGAGCGGGTTCAATTATTATCGAAAAGAACATACAAAAAGATTCTCCACTCCACTTGATCCATGTTGGTATGAGAGTAAATTCAAGGGATTTGTTATATGCTTTCGTGTACCATTGGATACTGTTCAGAACCAGAAACCTTTGGATGCTAAATCACGAAGAGTAAGTCACTGGTTTGGTTGCACTAAGGTTACAGCTAAGTTAGTGCAAAGATATGACGGGCAAGAACAAGATGTACTCCAGGAAAAATGTTTGATTGTTGCTCGCCAAGCATTTTGTTCTCATAGTAGTAAATATGCCATTTGCTTTTGCTATATACCTTTTCTAGCACTATGGCCTACTTTTGATAGTGAAAAGGGGAAGAAGCCAAATGAATATTGCTTATTTGAGGCATCTATAGACCCAGGAATTGCAACAAAATGGGGACTTCTTCTGGTGTACGAGAATAAAATTCAACAGATAGATCAATCAACCACAGCCGTCCAACATGATGTGGAGTCTGCAAGTTCTGACCTGTTGAGAGAATCTAATGATGACCAAGTCCAGGAAACGGAGGATGTTTCTGTTAAGAGAAGACGACTTGATTTTTGTCGAAGAGATAATATGGTTTCATTTGAAGCTGGCTGCTCTATGAAATTTCGAGCGATGAAGGAGTCATGCTCTCCCAGTGACTTTCAGACTCTCCAAATAATTCCTGATCAACGATTGGAAACACCATTCTCTTCTGCAGCTCAAAGCTTCCAAAACAGGGAATCGTCATACTTTTCTGGACAACCACAAACTTTACAGCTCCCTTTAGCTGATCGACAAGTTGATGAAGCGATAAATGAGGCTACCTCCTGCATGGTTGTTGAACAACTGGAAGCGCCAAGCTCTTCTGAGCAGCCTGAATCTTTTGAAGTCTCTCCAGATGAGCGCATGGATAATTCAGTGACAAATGGGTCAAGCAGCTCTGAGGTATTCCAAGAATTGGAGGCACCATGCTCTTCTGGACAACCTCAAATTCTCCAGCTCTTTCCCGAGCATTCATGATTTAGAATCACTAGCAGCCTGTTATATGCAAATCTTCTTGCTGAGAGTTCTCTCTGTTTCGGTTATTTCAGCTTGCATCTTAGCGTGGTTTTTCTTTGTTAGCTCCAAATCCATTTCCAACATGCTCTTTTAGCTTCACGGAGATTCAGCCCTTTGTTGTTCTGCTTCGTTCGTCGAGAGGAAAAGAAAAACAAAGGCTTTGTTAAACACCAACGCCGTAACTCCACCTCCATCTTCATAGGAGCTATTTAGAGAATCTAATGATGAGCAAGGTCTCAAAATGAAGAGTCCATTACTTAAAAAGTAACTTAACTATCTCAAATTATCTGGTAAAGTCTTATTTCTTTTGTTTGTAACAAAAAAATCATTTAACTATATCTATAGCTTTCAAAAGGCCACTCAACCACATTTCTCAAATTTTTGATTGTCAAATATTTACTATACCCTCCAAATTATTAATTTTTATTTTTTTCCTTTTAAAATATTATACTGTTTTTTCTCTTTTTATATACATTATTGACTTACCTATAAGAAAAATATATTTTATTTATAAAACAAAAAAATAGTTTTTTATCTTATACAATGTTGGAATAATAATATTATTGGGCATAATGTATAATGTGTATTATAAAAATACCTTTATTTTAGATAATTAATTTTTATATTGCGTGCATTGAATATGTATTTTACAACTTTATTTTCTTTCATTCTCAATTGTTAAATAAATTTTGATTTTTTTAATATCAAAGTTATTATTACGAAGACAACAACAACAACCACCCAGTAAAATCCCTCAAGTGGGGTCTAATGAGGGTAGTATGTACGCAGATCTTACCCCTACCCCGAAGGAGTAGAGACGTTTCTGGAAGACCCTCGGCTCAAGATAATAAGAAAAATAAAAGGAGAAAATATTAGTTTCACCACTGAGATCATAGGAAAATAGGAACATAAAACATAGAAGGAAAAATGCAAAAACAGAAATGTTGGCTAGTAAATAGGTCCTGCACCAAACAATGAAAATAGTAAGACACGATAATGCCCCTAGCTGTTTCAGACAAAAACCCTACCTGACTAGGCTCACAATAGTACAAGGTAACGCAAGATTCACCTACCTCCTAGCTTACAACCGTAATACTCAACCTCCACAACTTCCTATTAAGTGTTTTGTCCTCGGAAATCTGAAGCCTCGCCATATCCTGTCTGATCTCTTCTCCCCAATACTTCTTAGGCCGCCCTCTACCTCTTCTCGTGCCCTCTTCAATCAGTCGCTAACACCTTCTTACTGAAGCATTTGAGTTTCTCCTCTGTACATGTTCGAACCATCTGAGTCTTGCTTCCCACATCTTGTCATCAATGGGAGCCACATGCACTTTCTCTCGAATATCATCATTTCTAATCTTGTCCATCCTAGTGTGCCCGCACATCCACCTCAACATCCTCATTTCTCCTACTTTCTTCTTTTGAATATGTGAGTTTTTAACATGCCAACACTCACCCCTATACATCATGAACGCGGTTTATAGAACTTACCTTTGAGTATCGTTGGCACTTTCTTGTCACACAAAACTCCGGATGCTAACCTTCACTTCATCCATCCTACCCCAATACGGTGTGTGACATCCTCATCGATCTCCCCTTCCCGTGGATAACCGACCCAAGGTACTTGAAGCTGCCTCTACTTGGGATAACCTGTGATTCAAGCCTCACATCCACGCCCACTTCCTCCGGCTCAGTGCTGAACTTACACTCCAGCTATTTCGTCTTCGTTCTGCTCAGCTTGAAACCTTTAAACTCAAGAGCCTGTCTCCAAACTTCTAATCTAACACCGGCTCATGACTCATCAACCAGAACTATGTCATCGGCAAATAGCATGCACAATGGCACCTCCGTTTGAATATGGTTTGTTAATGCATCCATCACTCGGGCGAATAAGAATAGACTGAGCGCAGAGCCTTGGTGTAACCCTATTTCAACCGAAAAATGCTCAGAGTCGCCTCATACTGTCCTAACCCGAGTCTTAGCCCCATCATACATGTCCCTAACCGCCATAATATAGGGAACCGACACACCTTTTGTCTCCAAGCATCTCTAGAGAACTTTTCTGGGAACCTTGTCATACGTTTTCTCTAGGTCAATGAACACCATGTGCAGATCCTTCTTTCTCTCTCTGTACAGTTCCACCAACCTCCTAACAAGATGTATAACTTCTGTGGTGGAACGACCCGACATGAACCCGAACTGGTTGTCGGATACAGACACTGTCATCCTCACCCTCGTTTCAACGACCCTTTCCCATACTTTCATAGTATAACTCAGTAATTTGATACCCCTATAATTGTTACAACTTTGGATATCACCTTTGTTCTTCTACAATGGAACCACCATACTCCACCTCCACTCATCCGGCATCATCTTCGCCTTAAAAATAACATTAAACAACCCAGTCAACCACTACATACTTCCAACATTCCACAGGAATCTCATCTGGCCCGGTTGCTCTGCCCCTACTCATCTTACGCATAGCTTCCACAACCTCTTCAACCTTGACATGCCTGCCTGAAGTCACGTCGACTCTCGGAATGCTCCAATTTGCCTAGCACAATATCCCGATCCATTTTTTCATTCAGAAGTTTATGGAAGTAAGTCTGCCATCTCCTCTTAATTTGGGCATCTTCTTAGTATCTTACCATTTTCGTCCTTGATGCACCAACCTTGGTCCAAATCCCGAGCCTTCCAAAGTTATTATTACGAAGATGTTCTAATTAATTTTTTTTACCATGCTTAATATTTTGTTATTCCAACTATATCTATGCTTAAATATTATTTCTTATTTTTCAACTTATAAGTAAAATTTATTCTTTCTATAGGTAAGTCCATTATATAAATTTAAAAAATTATAATATTAAAAAGGTAATAAAACGTAAAAAAAAAAGATAAAAGTTTGATAATATAGAGGATAATATAGTTATTTGACAATCAAAAATTTGAGAAATCTAGTTGAGTGATCTTCTGTGTGTTATAGACATTGTTAAGTAACTTTGTGGTTCCTAATGAAAGAGAGATGATTTTAACGGGTAATTTCAGGTAGAAATGTCGTGGGGTAGCTACTATTTAAGGTGATATTTATTTTTTATCTAACAATTCTAATATTGAGCAAAAATTAATCATTACTCTATTAAAATTAATTTGAAAAGATTTTTTTACCCTTTTTTTCCATTGTTTTTTTTCCAAAACCCTCGCTTCTCTCTCAAGTTCGATACCTGTTATCGATCTCTCAAATTGTGATCTCTCATCATAGAGTGATTTTAACTAATTCTTCCTCTTTAATTTGCCAAGTGATATAAATAACTACCAGTGTCGCTAAAACTGTTGGTAGTTGGGATTTCCTTCACAAAATGCTTGTGGATGAAAATGAACCTAATGGGTGGCTTTCAGGATTACAAGCACAAATGATCTTTGAGTGATGAGATTTGATATATAGTATACATGAGCCCCAAGAAAAAAACCGCATATAGATGAGTCTCTTTTTACACGAGAGAATAAATTTGAATACAGAAACAAATTTATAACTTCATTGAGTTCACATACTCTCTGTAGGTGGAGTTCTGGTTCTTGTTGATGCATGCGTTTGTTGAAAGGATTTGCTCCTTAACTTAGAGTTACAATCACAAAAATTAAGGACATGTAGTCCTCTTACGAGCACATAAATTAAGGACAGGTAATCCTGAATTTAAAGTTACAAGCTCAGAAACTAAGGACATGTAGTCCTTAGACTTAATTACAAGCTCATAAATTAAGGACATTTTATCCTGAACTTACAATAACACATTCAAAAGTTAAGGACATTAACTTAGAGTTGGAAGTTCAAAAAATAAGGACACTTGGTCCTTAACTTAGGATTACAAGCCTAGAAATTAAGGACATGTAGTCCTTAACTTAGAGTTACAAACACAGAAATTAAGGACATGTAGTCCCGAACTTTGAGTTCCAAGTTCAAAAGTTAAGGACATGTAGACCTGAATTTAGAGTTACAAGTGCAAAAGTTAAGGACAATTAAACCCTAAACTTAGACTTACAAGCTCATAAATTAAGGACAGCTAGTCCTGAACATTTTTTTTTGGTTAAAGACAGCTAGTCCTGAACTTACAATAACAAGTTCATAGACACTTGGTCCTGAACTTAGAGTTGGGAGATCAATACAAGACACTTTGTCCTTAATATTTACACAAGAAGCTAAGGACGTCATGTCCTTAATATTTTACACAATATTTATGAAGTTAAGTTGAGGACACCATGTCCTTAATATTTACACAACATTTATGAAGTTAAGGACAACATGTCCTTAAAAGTTATACAACACCCATGTCTAACACATGGGTATTTTTGTCTAGGTGCGTAAAAGATTATTAAGCACTGACTAAAAAGTAAATACATCTTAAACAATGGATAAAAAGTAAAGACATCTTTAAATAGTGGTGCACCGTGCATTTTCCTCGAATTTTAGATAGTTGAGTGACCATTTGAGTAATGGACTCCAAAATGAATGATGTTGTTTTAAGAGAATATGATATAGTTCTTTGGACCATTTGTGGTTCTTTATCACTAATTAATCTAAGCGAAGACTACTACATCGTCAAGTTTAATAAGAAGGAGAATATGGAGAAGGCCTTTCACAAGGGACCACAGTTGGTCACTACCTCTCTATTACGAAATGGAAGCCAAACTTTGTAGCCACCAAAGAAAAATTAATTATTTCAGCGGTATGGATCAGATTACTACAACTATCGATTGAATTTTACGATGGGAAAATCTTAGAAAAATTGGGCGTGCCATTGGGCGTTTATTAAAAATCGACGCATGTACATTAACCATAGTCTGAGGTCATTACGCTAGGCTTTGTGCAGAGCTACCATTGGATTTTACAGTCCAACCTTTTTCTACATTTATTGTTAAGTTGTTCAATGATACAGGTAAGTATATGGATACTCAAATCTTGAAATACAAGTTGAAAGATCCTATTAAGAAACTTGAAAATGCAACTGAAAAAGTTCCTATTAACTTGTCTATGAAAAATATCACCATTCCGTTCCAAAACAACTTCTCACTCTTAGAAAAATGAGCAAATGGTTTTGAGTAAAATCACTAAAAATTAATTTTAAAATAATAATAATTTTCCTCAACATATGAGCACATGGTTACACAAACAGACAATATGGATATGTTGGACACTGACATGTCAATTTTAAATACTATTTCAAAGAATGACATGCATATAAACCTCCTTCCCCCCCCCCCAATATACTAGTTATGACATTGTCCTATCTACTAACCAATTAAATCAAAACCTTGTAGCTAATCACTCTATAAACTAAATTACCAAAGATAAGATCCCTATAAAAGCCTTTAAAAAAAACCCAAACATGTCGTCCAAGTATCCACTAGAAACTCATGTGATAAACAAATGGCATCACCCCTAGAACACGAAATGGAAACCATATCCACTGAAGATTTTGCTATAAAACAAACGCATGCCCACTCAAATGACATGCAAATTAAAAATCCAATCATTACCTAGCTATTAATTTCCCTTCTACCACTGGTGATTCAATTACCACACCTGTCAGTGGCATCCTTAAAAACCATCAACCAATACAAATGCCAAGGATTCCCTCCACCCTAAGGAGAAAACACAGACTTATTCAAATTCTGAGACAACACAAAACTCAGAATATGAAAAATCTACCTCCCCTTCCCCCACAAATGGAGAATCCACCAATTGTCTATGTCCATCCACCTGCGACTCAGGACTATAAACCTCTTTCATGGATGGAGATGGGTCTACTGGGACATGCAGTCTCACTCAATCTCCAAATAAATGGTCAAGAGACGATAATCATCCTTGAAAACACCCAATACTTAGCACGATTGACGACAGAGGGGATGAGGCTTGCGATGAGCAATTACTTAAATCAAGTATGGCTAAACAACATCTTACACCCACTAGCACCATCCCTGGACCCACACTTATTGCATGCAATGAGGAATCAATGGAATATTCCACCAAACTTCAACCTATACAACTCAAGAATCTACTCATGGACATGCCATTCTTCCCACTAGAAATGCTCTCCCAATTGAACCCTATTTTCATTCCATGGGAGAACACACAACAAGTCCACGGGAAACCAACATCACCAGTATATCAACAACCACCACCATCTCAACCACAGGTCGTATAGGAACCAGAACAAGAAGAAGCAACCATGGAGGAAGTAGGAGAACCCCTCAACCTAGGCTTGGAATAGATTCTGGAGTTCTCAAACCTAGACGAGGTAGAGTATATCTCTTCACAGGGTTGCAAGAGAAGAGGCATGTTCTTAATTGCCCACTGGAACTGTACAAGTGCTCAATGGATATAAGGCCACCACAAGATCCTGAGGTGGGCAATCAAGCCATGATTCTAGTCCCTTCGCTAATGAGGAGCCCTGTCTTTATAGAGGGAGTAAGGAAGAATGGAGACCCAACAAACATGAACCTAAACCTAAACATGAATCGTCCAGCTAAATTTATTATCTCAAATATGAGGGGAGGAAACAACGATGATTTTAGGGAGATGGTTGACACCCGTAGGCCATGCATGGTCACACCACTAGAGACGAGAATGGCTAACCATGCTCACATGTTAAATTATTTTGGTTTCTCGGAAGTACTGCATAAGAACAATCAGGTGGTATGGTGGTAATGTGAATCCATGAAGTGGTTACTATTCATAAATTTTTTCCATAGGAACCAATAAATACATGCAACTGTTTGAGGTACTTTCTATTCGTAAAACTTGGTTATTTTCTTCTATATACGCTAGTACCGACATTTTTAATAAGAATATTATGCGGGAGAACTTAGAAAATATGTATAGACATTTAAAGGTCGGTGGATAGTAAAAGGTGATTTTAACGATATTATGGGATCAAATAAAAAATTTGGGGATAGACTTATAAATAGTAATAGATCTAACTTCCTGTGTAAAAAATTAGTAATTTTAAAGTAATTGATATTGGCTATAAATGATTCAAATATACTTGATCAAACGGTAGGAAGAGAGAAAAAGGACTCATCATGGAAAGACTAGACAAAATTTTAGGAAATGAGGAATGGCTTGGATTATTTCAAAATTTTCGAGTAATTCATCTTCCTAAAACATACTCTGATCATAATTCTGTTTTATTAGAATTAATCCCTAAAAATAGGCATGAACATAAGCAACCTTCCGACTAGAATATTTTGGTGTAAACACCCTGAATTCCAAACTCTTGTTAGAAATAATTGAAATGGAATAGACTAGTAAAAACTTTTTGGACAACACTAAGCCATGGAAAGATAAGTCTTTTGGAGGTACTTTTTGGAAGAAGGAAAATTCTAGCAAGGCTTCAAGGAATTCAAAAATCTGAAAATTACCCAAACAATGACTTTGTTCATACACTAGAAGATAGTTTCAAAAAGGATTACAATGACATCCTTAAAATAGAGGAGGACTAGTGAAAAACGAGGTCTAGGATAATGTGGCTTAATGAGGGAGATTCTAATACAAGATTCTTTCACCTATCAACATCAAATATGAGAAGGAGAGAAGGAGAAACAAAATCATCCTTTTTAAGGATGATGCTGGGAAATGGCTTAATGATCAACACTTGATCACGTCACACATTTTTAACTATTTTACTAATATTTTTACCATCTCTCACCCTTCTATCAATTGGAATGGCATAGAAACAAGCCCTCCTAGTCACTATAAATTAGACCTAACTAAGTTATACGATCCGCTATTAGATAGTAAAATTACAGAGGTAACTTTTTCGTTTAAACCTTTCAAATCTTCGGGGCCGGATGACCTTCACCATTTTTTTCTTCCAAAGGTATTGGAATATTATAGGGCAGTCTCTCAAGAACCTTTGTCTTAATATTTTTAACAATGAAAAAATTCCAAAACATATGGACAAAACCTACCTTTGCCTAACTCAAAAAATCCCAAATGCTAATAATATCAAGAACTTTAGGCCAATTGGTCTGCGTAATACTATCTACAAAATAATTACTAAAATCCTTGCAAATCGTCTAAAATCATTCCTAGAACATATTATTATCCCATTCCAAACTAGTTTCATGAAGCATAGAAGAGCCTCAGATAATGCAATCATTATCCAGGAGTTAGTTTCCAATTTAAAGAGATTAGAAGGAAAGCTAGGCCATATGATCTTAAAAATTGATCTAGAAAAGGCTTTTGATTGTTTGGAACGGTCTTTCATCTATTGCACTCTTAGATACTTTAATTTCCCCCAAACTGTTATTGAGTTGTATCATGCACAACCTGCTCTATGGCATTCCTAGTAAATGGTACCATCACGATTTTTTTTTAACCAAGTCAAGGGATTAGCAAGGTGACCCTATCTCCATATATCTTTATCCTTTGTATAGAAATGTTGTCCAAATACATTAATCACCAAGTAGATATTCACAATTGGGACCCTATCACTACAGGAAGGAAAAGCCCTCATCTTTTCACACCTATTTTCCGTGGATGATATTACATTAATGGCTAAAGCAAACAACAAATCATGCCAAACGATTCAAACGGGTCTAGATGATTTTTGTAGCCTATCAGTAAAATAAACGCAAAAAAATCAAAAATCCTCTTCTAAAACAAGTGTTTGCCTCACATGATTAAGGATATTACGAATAACTTAGGTATTAAGAAGAGTGAATCATTTGGTACCTATTTAGGATTCCCAATCCCAAACAACTGGAATACCATGCAGACGGACAATCTCCGAGATATAAGTCTCCGCCAACCGCTCCGAGGAATAGGTAGTACACACATGGATGAAATGCGCGGACTTGGTCAGTCAATCCACAATAACCCAAATAACATCAAACTTCCTCAAAGTCCGTGGGAGTCTAGATACGAAGTCCATGGTGATTTGCTCCTACTTCCACTCTAGAATCTCTATCTGCTAAAGCAATCCACCCAGTCTCTAGTGCTCATACTTCACCTATTGACAATTAAGGCACTGAGCTCCAAACCTAACTATATCCTTCTTCATTCGCCTCTACCAGTAGTGCTTCCTCAATCCTGATACATCTTCGCAGAACCCAGATAAATGGAATACCGCGATCTATATGCCTACTCTAGAATCAACTCCCGAAGCCCATCGATATTGGATACACAAACTCGACCCTTCATCTTCAATACTCCATCATCACAAATAGTCACATCTCGAGCATCGCCATACAACGCTTTGTCCATGAGGACAAGCAAATGGGGGTCATCAAACTGACGCTCCCGGATACGATCAAATAATGAAGATCGAGAGACCACACAAGCTAGAACCTGACTGGGCACCGAAAGATCCAATCTCACAAACTGGCTGGCTAGGGCCTGAACATCCATCGCTATAGGCCTCTCTGCTGCTGGTAAATAAGCCAAACTCTTTGTCCGGCGGCTCAAAACATCAGCCACCACATTGGCCTTTCTTGGGTAATACAAGTAGTGATGTCATAATTCTTCAGCAGCTCTAGCCATCTCCTCTGATACAAATTAAGGTCTTTCTGCTTGAATAGATGCTGCAAACTCCGGTGATCAGTATATATCTCACAAGGTACGCCGTAAAAGTAATGACGCCAGATTTACAAGGCATGAACTATGGCAGCTAACTCAAGATCATGGATAGGATAATTCTTCTCATGTATCTTCAACTGTCTGGATGCGTAGGTAATCACCCTACCATCTTGTATCCATACCGCTCTAACACCAACACTTGAAGCATCACAATAGACAGTATAAAACCCCGAACCAGTAGGCAATATCAAAATTGGGGCTGTAGTCAGGGCTGTCTTGATCTTCTGTAACCTCTCTTCACACTCTTCCTTCCATTGGAACGAAGCACCCTTCTGGGTCAGTCTAGTCATAGGTGTTGCAATGGATGAATACCCCTGAACAAATCGATGGTAATAACCTGCCAAGCAAATAAAACTACAAATATCTGTAGCGGAAGATGGTCTGGGCCAACTCTGCACGACCTCCACTTTCTTCGGATCTTGAATTCCTCTCTCGAGACCACATGACCCAAAAACACAACGGGATCCAACCAAAACATTCACATTTTGAGAACTTAGCATACAACTTCTTCTCTCTCAAAGTCTGGAGCACTATCCTCAGGTGCTACTCATGATCTCCCTGACTCCGGGAATATACCAGAATGTCATCAATAAAAATGATCACGAACGAATCAAGATATGGCTAGAAAACACTATGCATCAGATGCATAAAGGCTGATGGGGTATTATTTAGCCTAAAAGACATAACAAGGAACTCATAGTGACCATACCGAGTCTTGAAGGCAGTATTTGGGATATCTGGCTCCCAAATCTTCAAGTGATGATAGCCTGAATGCAAGTCAATCTTAGAAAACACACAAGCACACTGCAACTGGTCGAACATGTCATCAATACGAGGTAAAGGATAGCAGTTCTTCACTGTCACCTTATTCAACTGGCGGTAATTAATACGCATGTGCATAGAACCGTCCTTCTTCTTCACAAATAACACAGGAGCACCCCAAGGTGATACACTAGGCTGAATGAAACCCTTATCAAGTAATTCCTGCAATTACTCCTTCAACTCAGGAGGAGCCATACGGTACGAAGGGATAAAAATGTTCTGAATGCCCGACAATAGATTAATGCCAATATCAATGTCTCTATCGGGTGGCACGCTTGGAAGATCAGCTGGAAACACATCACCGTACTATTGGGACTGAATTAATAGAAGGAGTATCCATACCGACATCTCTCACAGAAGCTAAGTACGCATCACACCCTTTCTCAACCGTACGCTGAGCCTTAAGCTAAGAAATAACTATACTGGGAGTGTGACTTAAAGCACCCCTCCACTCAATACGCGGTACACCTGGTATGACCAGTGTCACAGTTTTGGTGTGACAATCCAAAATAGCATAATGGGGCGACAACCAGTCCATGCCCAAAGTAATATCGAAATCAACCATCTGAGCAATAGTAATTCCACTCTGGTCTCAAAACTACCAAGAATAACCAAACATGATCGGTAAACGCGGCCCACAACAAGGGAATCTCCCACAGGAGTAGAAATATAAACCGGGGAACTCAAGAAATCTTGGGGTACACCCAAATACGGAGAAAAATAAGAAGAAACATAAGAATAAGTGGATCCTGGATCGAATAGAATCGATGCATCTCTGTGACAGACCAAGATAGTACCTATGATGACAGAATCAGAGTGGCGGCCTCACTACGGCCTGGAAGAGCATAATATCTGGCTTGGCCTCCCCCTCGAGCACAACCTCTACCTCCCCGACCTCTAGCTCTGTCTAGCTAGGACGGTGGAGTAGCACTGGTGCTGGGACCATAGCCTGAGAGCTCTGCGGGGTGCACTGAGGCTTAGGGGTCTGTGGGGTGAAACCCTCCCAAGTCTAGGGAAATCTTTCACCATATAACGTGTGTCCCCACACTCAAAATAAGCTCTAGGAGGACATGGCGGCTGTGACTGGCTCGGGCCAGGTCTGCTGGTCTGACTACTGGAAGCACCTTATGTAGGAGGCGCACTAGAGACTGGAGGTGCATAATAAGGCTCTTGAGGCCTAGGTAAAGTTGGAATACCACTGGCTGCTGGAAGAGATGAATAAATAAGGGACCCATATGACCCCTATCATGACGACTAGCGGTTGTGGCACGGGCACCAGAATAATGGCCCAAGTCTCGAGACCTATTGGCCTCCCTCTCCTCTCTGTCCCTAGTATGCATACCCTCAACCCCCTAGCAATGCTCACCACCTGATGATAATATATATTTATCTCTAACTCACAAGCCATGCTAGATCTGATGCTGGGAATAAGCCCCTCAATGAGCCGACGAACCTTCTCACGAACTGTAGAAACTAAGGGTGGTGCATGTCTAGCTAAGTCAATATAACAGAAAGCATACCGAGGCAGTCATAGTTCCCTAGCGCAAATGCTCAATCTCCGCGCTCCAGGCGTCCCTAAGACTCTGGGGGATATATTCCCTCATGAACATATCTGAAAAATGACCCTAAGTCAAGGAAGCCGCCTCATCCAGACTGTCTAACTCAAAAGCACGCCACTATTGATAGGCGGCTCCTTGAAGCTGGAAGGTAGTGAACGAAACCCTACTCGATCCTGATATGCCCATAGTGCATAGAATACGGTAGAACTCCTCCAGAAATATCAAGGCATCCTCTGATGCTAACCTACTGAATACATGAGGATCATATTTCTTGAACCTCTGAAGTCTCTGCTGCTCATCCTCTGAAGTTGCTGCCCTGTCCTCGGACCGAACTGGTACTGCGGATGATGCTGGAATAACCTCTAGGACCTGCTCAACATGCACTCGCTTCTCAAGAGTGCGGGCGGGGAGAGTCCGTTCTCTTCCCGTGTCTTTGGTATGTGGCTACAACAAGGGGAAGCAATCCTGCCTGAGCCAAAGTGGTGTACATGCTCATAAACCGAGCCAAAGTCTCCTGGAGTGCTGGACTAGTAGTGGTAGACGCATCAGGTGTCTGGACTTCGGCTGGTACTACTGGTGGTACCTCGGCGGCAGTTCGCGCGGGTGCTCTGGCTGCACCACGAGTGCGTCCTCGGCCTCTACCTCGACCCTAGCCTCTGACAGCTACAGTAAGGGGTGTGGGTGCCTCATCCTCTTGGGTAGCGTGTGTCCTCACCATCTGTGAGAGAATAGAAAGACATAAGTTTAGTTGTGATATCAAAAATCTCGCACGACAAGGAAATCAAATGAATGGAATTTTCCTAACAGTTACATAGCCTCTCGTAGATAAGTACAAACGTCTCCGAACCGATCATCAAGACTCTAATAAATTGACTTGTGATCCGTGACTCCTATGAACCAAGAGCTCTGATACCAACTTGTTACGATCCTAGTTCACCCTCCATGAACTGTCGTGACGGCACCTAGTCTCTACAACTAGGTAAGCCTAAATTTTCGGAACATAACCAACTTGCGAAAGTAAAAAATTTAAAAATAGAAATAAAGCAATAATAGTGTTCAAATGTGCCGCTCGACATACACCATATATAAAACTCAAAGCCAATATCCAAATCCAAGACCCAGAAACCCACAAATCACAAGCTAAGGAAAGAGAAATACTTCATAGCTCTAACTCCATAATTTGTCTCATAAGAACAGAAAGTACAGAAGGGCTATATTCTAGAAAGCAGGAATTAAAAGGGACTCCTCGGTCTGCGGACGCGACAGATGTACCTCGAAGTCGCTAAGAAGTCACCTCCCTCAAGGATGTTGGTTTGAGAAGATGTACCTGTCTGCACATAAAAAACATGCGTAGAAGAGGCATGACTACACCACAACGATACTCAGTAAGTGCCAAGCCTAACCTCGATTAGATAGTGAAGAGGAAGGTCAGGGCCCTACAAAGAATAAATAAATATTTAAGTGACATGATAAGATAATCAGTGCAATTGAGAATCTACAGTAAGAGCCTATACTTGATAATAAAAGTACAATAACGAAAAGCAGAGGTAAAGGCAACCACAAGGAACTACCAGTCATAGCAAGGATGATAATCGGGTATCTCTTGGTATCCTAAAAAACAATAATAAATTCTGGGATCTCTTGGTATCCATAATATATAATCATTTATGTGCCAGGGATCTCTTGGTATCCCGCACTCTCAGTCTTAGAACATAACACGTGTAGGGGGATCTCTCGGGAATCGAACTCGTAGTCCCAAATTAAACGGACATAGCAGCAACACAAGAAATACTCAATAAATGCTAGATTTCGTACTAAGTAAACAGATAAGTCTAGCCTAACATGCTTCACGTAATGCAATAAAGGCAAATTGAGCAAATAGGCAATTAGGTCTACTAAACATACTTTTCTAAACTAACAACATGCTAAATACGCAAGTAACATGAAATAGGAGAAGGAACTCAATTGAAATACTTAAAAAAAACCGGATTTCAACAATTAGCTGAAATATGCACTCGTCACCTCACGTACGAGGCATTTCAATTACCACTATATCAATCCTATGGGGAAAGATCCCCCACACAAGGTTAGACAAACCACTTACCTCGAATAAAGCTCAAATCAACCAGAAACCACACTCTTGCCACGAGTACTCGTCTCCAAATAGACCAAATCTATTCAATTCAATTGCATATTATAAATAACACTTCAAGTAACTGATTCTACAATTAAATTCTAAGCTAATACGCAAAATTAGGTAAAATAACCAAAATGCCCCTCAAGCCCATGTCTCAGAATCAAGTAAAATTTACATTTTGGAATCCTCACACTCACACGAGTCTATTCATATAAGAATCTCTCACATTGGATGTCAAAAACCCAATCAAAAACCAATAATTTAGCCTATGAAGTTTATCAAAAGTTCCCCAAAATTTTCCACCAAATTCGAAATTTAAAAGCTAGATTTAAATTAGGAATCATGGAAATTGATCTAAGTTGGGTAGAGACCACTTACCCAAGTTTCCCAGGTGCAAAATCTTCAAAAATCGCTCCTCCCGAGCTCCCAAATTTGAATTTTTGAAAATAAGCTTAAACCCTCGAATTGGGATTTTAAGAGTTCTGCCCAAGTGATTTGTGAATCGCGATCGCGAGAAATCATATGCGATCGCGAAGATAAAAAGTGAAGGGCTCTAGAAAATGGCCTACGCGAACACGAGAGGAAGCACGCGATCATAGAAGAGGAAAAAGGCAGCTTACGCATTCGCGGTCGAATCCACGCGAACGTGAAGAGGAAAATGGCCACTGAGCCACCAACTTAGTTTCTATTATACAAACGCGAAGAATGGGATGCAAATGCGAAGATGGTGGGAATAGACTTTCGCGATCGCGAACCAACTAACGCGATCGCGCAGAACATAATGATATCCCACCATAATTACTCTACGCGAACACGGAGGAAGGGCTTTGCTTGCACTGAAGGAAACCAGATACCGGCACTTTATCAATTCAACAAGTTTGAAAAATTATCCGTTGAGCATCCGAAATACACCCGAGACCTCAACCAAAGGCACCAACATATCCTTAAACCTCATTCAAACTTTTTCCAACCTTCGTACATTCAAAATAACATCAAAATACCTACTTTTTATCGGATTTAACCTTAAGAATTTCAAAAACTCTAAAAACACATTTTGATTAAAAAGTATACCAAACCTCGCCCGAATGACCTGAAACTTTGCACGCACATCCCAAATGCCATAACGGAACTATTTCAACTCCCGAAATTCTATTCCGAAACTAGTCACCTTCATGTTTGTTTGAATTGTCTGATATTATTTTGGCATTTCAAGCCAAAATTAGCTACGGACCTCCAAAATACATTCCGATCATGCTCCTAACCCTGAAATCACCTAACGGAGCTAACCGAACCATTGGATTTCCATTTCGAGACCGTCTTCACACTGTTTTGTCTATGGTCAACTTTTCAACACTTAAGCTCTCATTTAGGGACTAAGTATCCCGAAACTCTCTGAAACTCTAAACCGAACATCCCGGCAAATCAAATTAGTAGAAATAAACTTGGGAAAACCAGTTAATAGGGGATCAGGGCATAAATTTCAAAAATGACTAGCCGGGTCATTAGAGGAATCTGGTAATGCCTAACACCTTCTCCCGGATTAATAAAATTCCTTAGCTTGTTTTTCTGGTATTGCAGACTTTAAACAAAGTCAAATTTCCTTGATTTGGGATTTAAAATAAATTGGTGACTTGAACACCATAAATTAGTCCAAATGACGATTCTGAATAAAAAGAAATAATTTCATTTCGATTAATATCACTTTAATTTTAAAAAAAACTACATATCACCTTTCGGGAAAAAAGAGGTGTGACACTAGGAGCTCACTGTTTTTCGACCTATCACCGGAAAACTTTTTCACACCCAAAAAAATGGAGTCCTTGAAATGTACACCACCACTTTTCAGCTTACATTCTTTCTTTCTTTCTTTCTTTCTTTTCCTCTTCCTCCCACGCATAATCACACTTTCAAGAAAAATTTCTATACATATAAAGTAACACACACTCGTATCTAGACAAAAATCTGTCACCAAATTTTGTTTCGTGCCAGAAAAAATGAAATTCCGACGGCCAGTATCTTATGTCGCCAATGGCCAAAATAAAAAGAAAGAGTATGGGAAAATAAAAAAAAAATGAAAAACAATAATAGAATGATAAGAAGTAAGTAAGAACAAAGGAAAACAAAAAGAAGAATAAAAAAAGTATTAAGTATAGATGTGATAGTGTATGTAATTCACAGCTTGCCAAGAGTTTGGTTGTCCAGATTTAGGGTTGTACTTATTTCGTGTGAAAAAAGTTCAGGGGGTAATAGGACCCCCGTAAGTTAAAGATGTGTAGTTAAAGATCCTATTATAGGTCAGATGGGTAATTATGTATTTTCCGTCAATATTTGTAAAATTATTAGCATAATTTAACTGTACTAGGAAATTTTGTAATAATCTCCAATCTTCTTTTTTTTGTTTGAAATTTTACTATCAAAATACAAAATAAAATAAAGTATCATACCATCGTATCAACATCATATCATCAGAGTATACTATAAGTGCGAAGCATTAAAGTCAAAATTAAAAGACTAAAATAGTCATCAAAAGGTCTTTCATACAAGAACCACTTTTATAATATTTTTATACTAAAATGTAAATATACATTCTTATAAGCACAATATCAAATATATAAATATTATATAATAAACTAACCAAGTGCATAAGTAAATATTGACGTCATTTACCCTATTTGCTTGTTGTTTGGATGCTAATTTGTGCGTCAATTAAGCTTAATAAAGCTTATTTCACGTGTAGGAATGCTTGGACATGAATTGGAGAAAAATTTGTACGAAATGGTAACTCACAGCTACAAAATGGAGCAATAAAAGAAGACAGTGCGAGGCAATGAAAAGTCATGGCTATAGACAGTGCAAGGCCTTGTCTAGAGCATTGTCATTAGTGCTCTTGTGTAACGACCCAAAACCCACACTAGTCGTGATGGCGCCTCTCATGAAGACAAGTCCAGACAACTAACCCAATTCGTCTCTTTCAAAGTAATTAAACATACATGAATAGAAAAAATGTGACTTAATGATATTAATTAGCAAAATTTACAACCCAACACAGCCTGGTCGGGGTGTCACAAGTCACAAGCATCTATAAGAATAAAGTTTCCACTATACAATGTATAAATACACTGAACAAGATGTATGAATAACATGAAAGGACAAGGGTGTTGCGAACGCTGTTAGTTACCTTGCTAAAACCTCTACAACTCCGCCGTCTACAGCCAATACCCGCTACCGGGTACATAAATACCTGAAACTGCACGCGAGGTGCAGGGAGTCTCTAACTCAGTGAGTAACAAAAGTAAATAATAACTGAGCAGCAAGAAATCACGTAAAACAACTAACATGCTATACATAAACCGGGTACAATTTCTGAGAAAAACAGTAAAATCGGTTAAATCTTTAGAAATGCTTTGGCTCAGTTCAAATTTCTTTTGAAAATGGTCTTTTCAATGATTATGAAAACAGTTTCAAAATAGTTAGTGCTGACTAGCACAGAAAAATTCGCCCTTCGGGCACAAATATCATAGTATAACAGGTAAAAGACAAGAAGTATGCAAAATGAGCACATAAAAGCTCTCGGCCCCTCGGGCTCCCTCTCTCAGGTCACTCTTAGAAATAGTATCACATAATAACCGCTGCAGCGTGCAGCCTGATCCATATATCGCTGCGGCATGCAACCTGATCTATAGATCGCTACGCTTGCAGCCCGATCCATATGGGTACTCGCGCTCACTGTGGGTGCAGACTACGGAGTGGCTCCTATAGCCCAAGCACTATATCGCTGCGGCGTGTAGTCCGATCCAATATATATACATATTTTGCCGTGCAGTCCGATCCATATAATATACTACTACGGCGTGTAGTCAGATCCATATAATATACTACTCACATCCGGGCCTTGAGCCTCACATCTCTAGTAAAAGTGCCTGAGTTGTAATATAGTGAAGAAACAGTATGCCTGAGTTCAAGTAATAAGTCAAAACGGTGAGGAAAACAATGAAAATAATCCCCGAAGGGTTCGAATAGTTGGCACGAGGCCCAAATATGGCAATCAGCCCAAACAACAGTGATAACAAATAATCCAGTCAAATACACAGTAACTCATCAATCGGGACAAACCAAGTCATAATCACCAGCGGTGCTCTACCTCACAGCTACTATCCGGCGTGCAAATCACCTCAATATTACACTATGGTGTGCAAATCCGGGGTTTCAAACCCTCAAGATATCATTTACAATCATTACTCACCTCGAACCGGTGAAATCTCTAGCATGCGACGCTTTCGCCCCTCAATCGACCTCCACGTGCGTCGAATCTATCCAAAATTAGAGCGAATACATCATAATATGATAAGGGAACAATACCCAATCGAAAACAATTGAGAAATAGCAAAAATCTCGAAATTATCAAAACTCGAGCCCTAGGACACTTCTCGAAAAATTAAAAATGTACACTAATGGATTCCTTATCTCGCCACGAGTTCATACATACCAAGAACTCACAAATCCGACCTCAAATGGCCCTTCAAATTCCAATTTAAAAATCTCAAAACTCAAGCCCTCGTTCTTCCACTTTTGGCTTAATTGCATGAATTTCTAGGTGGATTTCACAATAAAAATAAGTTTTAAGTTCAAAAATCTTACCTCCAATCGATTTCTGACGAAACCTTCTTCAATTTCTACCAAAAAGCTCTCAAGGATGCCCAACAATGGTGGAAATGGACCAAGCTTCGCGGATGAAATAATATAAAACCCTTTTGCCCAGGTGTATTTTTACCCTATGCGGACGCGGTCAACACCACCGCGTTCGCGATGAATAGAAAACCTTGACCAAAATTTAACCCTTCGCGAATGCGAACCTCCAAAAGTTATAACTATGCAAACGGGTGCTCCTTGATACGAACGCAATGAACAATTTCACCAGGCTTGAACTTCCTTCTACGCGAACGCGTTATCTCAACTGCGAACGCAATGCTTCTCCTTCCAGAACTACGCAAAAGCGGCCCTCTTCCACGCAAATGCGAAGACCAAATTTCCAAGCCCTCAAATTCCTTCTACGCGTTCACGACATCACCCATGCAGACGCGAAGAGCAATTATCTGCAACACCAACAACTGAAAACCTGCACCCTTTTGAGTCGAAAAATGGTCCGATTGACCACCCGAAATCACCCCGAGGCCCCCGGGACCTCAACCAAAAGCACCAACATATCCTAAAATATTATTCAAACTTGTTCCAATGTTTAAAAGACATCAAACAATGCTAAAACCATTAATTCACATCGGATTCAAGCCTAAGTTTCTTAAAAACTTCTAAAATACGCGTTTGATCAAAAACCTGACCAAAACACCTCCGAATGACCTTAAATTTTGCACACAAATGCAAAATCACCTAACGGAACTACTGCAACTCTCAGATTTCAATTCTGACCTCCGGATCAAAATCTCACCTACCAACCAGAATTCGCCAAATACTAACTTCGCCCATTCAAGCCTAATTCTACACCGGACCTCCAAAATCACTTTCGATCACTCTCCTAAGTCACAAATCATCCCCCGAAGCTAACCAAAACACCAAAAATCACATTCGAGACCTATAACTCATAAGTCAACGTCTGGTTGACTTTTCCAACTCAAGCCTTCCTTAAAGAGACTAAGTGTCTCATTTCCTATCAAAACTAATCCAAATCAACGCGCGGTAAATCACATGAGACGATGGGTCGAGTCATCACATCCTCCCTAACTTAAATAAACGCTCGTCCTCGAGTGTACCCAGAGTTGTCCTAGAAGTCAACCAATAGCTGAATGGCCTTACCAAGCATATAACCGGGTTGATTCCATGTCACCCTATCTCGCATAGGTCTGATAACACAACATAGCTGAAATCTCACAATCCATCTAGACCATAAACCGTAGAACCACATCGCACTTTCTGAAATCATACACAAGACCCGAGCCTCACGTCTATATTCAGAATAAACCTGAACCAGCTATAATAACCCATACCTGAAACCTCAGGTGAGACCATCTGATATACCACATAATCCAAACACTCGAAATGTTAGCCTCTATTCACAACAGTTGCCCACAATAACCAAATACCGATAGAAAACCTCTTATTATCCAAAGTCATATTCCAACACTTTCATATACTGCCAACGATAAATAAAACACATGATAAACCCTAACCATTCCTCAGATCAACCATACATGAAGCCACTTCCTTTTTGACTAATACCACAACAGATTTCCATGCTAAACCTCGATATTATCCTTTTAACAAGCTGAAATCAAATCTGTTCGCATTCTCTAATGACTCCAACAACCACCTCGAATCCAACACACTACTCTGGTGATATGACACCTCCATACATGAACTAAGCCACAACTTGTATAATACACGTATGTCACGCCCCAAATCGAGGACATGACCGGTGCCTGAAAATTCTGGAGGGGCCAATCGCCAGAATTGATGGACTCTGGAGCCAAAGGAATCTCCCTGTCCTCTGGAGGATGCAGGGGCATCATGGGATCTCTGGGCCTGGGCGGCCACTAGCTATGTTAACATATGGATGGCTCCCCAAGTTCTTCATTAGAGATACCGGAGCCCGAAGCGAGAACTGTATCTGAGTCAGGAACACCGCAGCGAGGAGGAATGGTAGCATCCTCTGCCGCGGCTGGAACAGGGACACTTGGGTTTTGAACAGATGGCCAGGCAAATTCGGGACCGGTGGGTCATTCTCTCCACCGGCATCGGGTACATGATTAACGGCCGCTTGGGCCGGCATTGGCCCTAAGGCCGAGTCTAGGCTTCTTCTTAGGTGCCATATTCTGAAAATTTGGGAACAAGGCACGAATTAGACACAGATATCTCCACATTGCACTTTACCGCACGATATAGATTAACAAAGAAGTAGGTAAATTCCTAAATGCACGTGTAGCCCCCTACTTATATGATGTGGTCGACAACACACCTATAAGAAGGGCACTACTAGACACGGCTCCGAGACATCCTAGGACACTTTAAAAACCATAGGCTCCGATACCAAGTTTGTCACGCCCCAAATCGAGGGACATGACCGGCGCCTGACCGGGTTGCCCCAGTCAAGCGGACCTGGGTGCCTTTCATTCCCACGCGTTAACCCTGTGTTGATTGTTTCTTATTAACCAAATATTTTACCAATAATGACTGATTTCATAATAGATAAACATAACCATGTGATTGATTCACTAACAAGTTCATAATCTATATTTACAATGCCCCATACATATACATAGGCCATAATCCCACAGTTTACATGTCTATGAAGCCTCTAGGATACAAAAAGAGAAATACCATACTTGCCGGTAACAAGGCTCCGGCTATACCTTACAAAACCAAAATGAAATCTAAACCGAAGTGGCATGAACCACGCAAGGCCCCGAGGAAGAAAGGGGCTCACCAAAACGGGCAGTGGAAGGAGAAGGATACTATTGCCGATGAGCTGAAGTGACTGCTACTGATCCACCTACAATCATAACACGAATGTAGCGTCCCCAGAAAAAAGGACGTCAGTACACTGGAATTGTACAGGTATGTATGGACAAACTTTGTCCCAAGTAAACTCAAGCCATTAAACAAGTAATCACGATGATAAGACAACCAACCATGTTTTCCACCTTTTACTCATTTCAGATAAGCCTCAACACAAGCACATTCAAGGTCAACAAATGGAACAACAATCAATCAACAACATAAATTGCAAGTAGTCAAACATAGGAGCAATCAGTGCTCCCCAGGTTGCAAACTCTCCTGTTGTCTCCTTTCACAATTTCACATTATTGATTTTTGTATAAATTTTCAATAGCGATTTCGATCGCTTTCCATCCTTATTGCCCCTGACCACCCTTATTACCTCGGCCACCCTTATCACCCCAACCCACACCTTATTTCACCACGTTGCGGCGCGCAACACGACCCCGCCTTACAGTTGAAAACACAACAATTTCAAACAGCGGATAAGGTACTACACACAATTTCAACAAGTTCAAATAAGCAACTTACACATTGGTTCATGTTCTCAATTTCTTCTCAATTCAATATCACAACCATGTTACTATATTTCCACAATTCAAGTGTTTCATCTCTTTCCACAATAAACCAATTCTCAAGTGTTTCGTTTGTTTTCCACAAGGTGCCATATAGGCCATCATAGTCATTATTCACAATTCTTTTGCCAAATTAAACTCTCATTTTACATCACTCATAGCTCAACAACAAACTTCGAATATCCAACAACAACATCAAGAATTTCACACAATTTGTCAATTTAACACGAAACAAACAAACTTCACACATATAGGCGATTTCACAAGAATCAAAATTAGCCATACATACCTAGTGATGAGTTTTCTTCCGTTAACTTCCTACTTTATGCTTACCCACGCTATCTTACTCTTGCCAACCTTGTTCTTGAAGACTCTTACTTCTACTCACTTCTTTTTACTAAAAATCAAGTTCAATAATCATGCATGAGTGTAAAAATTCTATTTTCAAAAGCTATTATATGCAAACCTCTCTTTACCCAATTTAAAACTGAAAATCAAAGAAAATAGTTAGGGTTTTTACCTTGAAAAGGATTGGGGAAGTTGAATCCTTGCCCTAGGATCCCTTGGAATTAAGTGGTTGGAACAATCTTTGAAGATGAAAGATTTCTCTCTCTAAAAACCCTCTCTTCTCTCTCTAATTTTGGTAAGATGATATGATAAAATGAAGAAGAAGTGTGTTATATTAAAGAAGTGATCGGGTCAAAATGTTACAAAAATCTGGGCCGGGGTCAAATATGCGGTCACTATGCGACCGCAGAATCCACATGCGGTCCGCAAAGTGACCGCACAATGGCCTCAAAGTTATGCAGGTTCTGTTAAGGAATGCGGCCAAAATGCGGTCCGTATGTTTGATCTGCGGTCGCAAAATGCACCGCAGATTTGACATGCGATCGCACATCGACCGCACTTTTGACAGATTTTTGGGAAACTCTCTGGAACGATTTGCGGCAAGAATGCGGTCCGCATGTCAGGTTTGCAGTCGCATTCTTGACCGCATATTTGACATTTTTCTGGAAAATTTTATTCTCAACATTTTTGACTCTTAAATCACTACCAAGGGTCCGAACCGCGAAGAATTCTACGCATTCCTAACACATTATTCGGACCAAGACACCACAGCTACTAGGTTTTATGCACAAAATTTTTACGGGGCCTTACAACGTACCAATAAGAAACACTTTAAACATACTCAAATCATGACAAATGACTCAAATAAAAGAGCTATACCTCAAGCTCATCAGTATCATCACATCACAAAGTTGAGACCCCATCTCCCATCATAAAAATAGAACACCTGAATCTACCTCGAAAGGTCATAACTACACGTGGCCTTGCCACAATGCGCGATCCTATCCATACATTATTACACATGAAACACCTCAAGTCACCATGCTCAAAATAGACAGCCACGCAGAAATTGATGTCTGAAACTAAGCAATCCATTACACCCACGGTGAAACATATAACATACGACACGCAAACTGATAGGCCATAACTAATACTCCATTTACCGAGCAACACTGAATTACTCTTCCCGTTCGACTTCCTCTATGAATCCTCAATAGAACCACAATACATGTGCCCATATCCAACATATCATAACATCTCACAGCATAGAAAAGAAACTCATACATCTCCTTAGATCACTAACAAGCTCAATAACGATCGAATCAACCTATCCCTCAACAATACAACTCGGGCCAACAAAACTAACTCAAGCTAAATGCGTAGCCACATCGACCTTCCAACGAACTCAATATCAAGAAGCCTGAAGCTTCTCCTTCCACTACTATAACTCCTACCAGAGCCATACGATATGGTGTTTGGCACCAAATCAATACCAAAATCCGCAATCCCGCCCGGCGACATGCCTAGCCACAAGAAACACATCCAAAAAAGTACCTCAATACTGGAACTGAATTTATGGTAGAAGCCTATGCACTGACATCAATCACAAAGGCCGTATTAGGAAAAGCAATCCTTCCCAGCCGTCCGCTAGTCTTTGAAATATAAGCCACTCTTCTAGAACATTATCTAATGAACCTTGCCACTCAACTTGTGGCATTTCTAGCATAGCTTATAGCGCAATAGTCCATAATAATCCACACTGAGACAACCGGTCTACACCCCAACATCGTATCCAAAATCTAACTTACCAAGCAAAGAAAGATCCACTCGAGGCCTTCAAATCCTAATAGCCGCTAAACGGTGTCGATACACACGATTCACAACCACTCAATAACCTGAACATAAGAACTCCCAGTCTCCAACTTCGTATAACACACGAATCACCATACCTGATCCCAAATTCCATCGTGTGAATACATATCACACCTCAAGTACCTAATCATTCCACGATAGATATTCTAAAATTCCCCCGTGCCATCACACAAACTTAGATATCAACAGTCGGTCTAGCAAGAAAGCACTGCATTACTAACGTAATATCATTAGTCTAATCATATTACCCTTCTTTCGAGACATATACTCTCATTAAATCACTTCCATTTAGCAGCACCATTTCCTTGATTACCCGATGCTACCCGTTGCCTAAGAATTTTATGAACTTTTTTCAGAACTGAACTATAACTCATCTAGCCAAGACCTTCCGTCAATCCCATCTAGAAGAAGAATCAGTACACATTCCATGCTTCGCATACCAATAGAAAATATATTCATCTCCAAACCACGGTAATACCTAACAATGACTCTCTCCCAATTCCATTTGCACCAGCTAAACTGCCAGGACTGAATCCTTCTATCCAAACCAAGCTAAGCAAGCTGTCAAAACTCAAGAGCTTTCCTGCGCAATACCTGTAAGAGCTCATTACCTCGAACACATATGAAGAATCAATGATATCCTTACCATACCGATTCGGTCCACTATTAAGCTATTATATCCATCTAATTTCCCTTTTGATTCCTCATCAACTTGATATTCCCTCTTGTTGTAGCACCACAATACCTCAACCCAGGCTCACTACACGAGACCCAAGCACTAGACCACACTGTTTAAGACCCATAAGCTATAGAATACTCACTCAAATGTTCCCAGAAATAACACATTCTAGAATACTTTACTTTGAAGAACTTTCTACGAATCTGAATTCGTTACCATTACTTTACAGATACCACAAGTCTTGACCATTTCCAATGCAAACACAGTCTTTAGCCACATACACAACCCTAAGACACCTGAGTGTTACATGTAGAGTCTTGAACACATTAAAACCATTCTCGAGAGTCAGTTTCAAATTACCCGACTTACGAAAATTACCACTCGTGCCTTATTGGCACTTTGTTACCGCAAAATAAGATCCTCATCCCAATACAACCAAGCAGCTTCCTGCTCTTAGCACCGAGCATTCTTTATCAACAACAGCTCAAGACACCCTATTATTTTCACACATTTACGAAGCACCATATAACCTTTATTAAAATTTGCTTCACTCGTGCCATCCTTGGCTCAATTTTTGCAACCAGAACTAGTTCGCTAGCATACCTCGAAATGGAACCAATATATCACATAACCGTGCAATCAGCTAATCAAGAGCAACCTCCCCAACTTGGCTCAAAGCTATATAACATGACACACTCAAAAACTCATAACAATTTAAAAATAATGATGCCACAATGCCTAGTGAGATTTAACTCAAATCATGAACAAGTTTGCAAAAACACTGATCATCTAGTACTGTAATCCTCTACAAATCTCGCATTCAACCCCATATCAGTTGAGTCCACCCTCTAGAGCAACTCAAATTTATCAAATTTCAACACGTACCCTTCAATTACACATGAGATCTTCTAACATATGCATAAGGATCATACCACTTAAGAACACTCCGCATGAGATAACCCACCTACTCCTCCTTAATTTAGTATTTCAGCACACCTTCCACCGTCATATACGTTACACAGTCATTTAGTCTTCCTAGGTCTAAACTCATACCGCCACACGAAATGCACTTCATTTCCCAACTAAGAAACACAAAAAAATTCTTCACGCGCCCATAATTCGGGCTACACATCAAATCACAATAGGAATCGAACACTTAATAGTTCATCTATTATCCAACCGACCTCTTCGTCACTACCAAGTCATATAGATACATCTTGTAGTACTAACATACTCACCGCATGGATATCCAACCGCCAACCCAACTAATAAGGACATTACTGAACATATAAGTTCAAAACACTTACTCACACAATCAGCACCTCGGTGCTCAAGCCATAGGAAAAGATCCGGCCTCAAGTCCTCCAGACTGGCCCAACATGAACTCACGGAGATTACCTCTTGCCCCTCGATTGGGGAATCATAAGCCATTAAGGAACATATACTACTAAGAGCTCACGTATGCATACCAACGTATAGAAGGAATTCCAAGAGTCATCTAAAACTGAATCAAGTACGCACGATAAGAATTCCAAGAATGTGAAGTTTTCCTAAAGGTTCTGCAGCCTCTCGAGGATAAATATAGATGTCTCTTTACCGATCCGCGAGACACTACTAAACCTGCTCATGACTCGTGAGACCTAGTAACCTAGGTTCTGATACCAACTTGTCACGACCCAAAACCCGCACTAGTCGTGATGGTGTCTCTCGTGAAGATAAGGCCATCCAACTAACCCAATTCATTTCTTTCAAAGTAATTAAACATAAATGAATAAAAAAATGCGACTTAATGACATTAATTAGCAAAATTTAAAATCCAACACAGCCCGATCGAGGTGTCACAAGTCACGAGCATCTATAAGAATTAAGTCTCCACTATACAATCTATAAATACACTGAACAAGATGTATGAATAACATGAAAGGACAGGGGTGTTGCGAACGCTAGCAGTCACCTTGCTAAAACCTCTACAACACCGCCATCATACGTCCAATACCCGCTACCGGGTGCATAAATACCTGCAACTGCACGTGAGGTGCACGGAGTAAAGTGAGTACTCCAACTCAGTGAGTAATAAAAGTAAATAATAACTGACCAACAAGAAATCACGTAAAGCAACCAATATGTTATAATGAAATCGGGTACAATTTCTGAGAAAAATAGTGAAATCGGTGAAATCTTTAGAAATGCTTTGGCTTAGTTCAAATCTCTTTTGAAAATGGTCTTTTCAATGATTACGAAAAAAATTTCAAAATAGTTAGTGCTGATAGCACAGAAAAGTCCGCCTCTCGAGCATAAATATCACAGTATAACAGGTAAAAGGCAAGAAGTATGCAAAATGAGAACATAAAAGCTTGCCCCTAGGCAATATCTCAAGCTGAACCAGCCCCTCGAGCTCACTCTCAACAACGCGCTCGGCCCCTCGGGCTCCCTCTCTCAGGTCACTATCAGAAAAAATATCACATAATAACCGCTGCAGCGTGCAGCCCGATCCACATATCAATGCGGCATGCAACCTGATCCATAGCTCGCTGTGGCATGCAACTCAATCCATATGGGTACTCGCGCTCACTATGGGGGTGCAGACTCCTGAGGGGATCCTACAACCCAAGCGCTATATCACTCCTGCGTGAAGTCCCATCCAATATGTGTGTGTGTGTATTATATATATATATATATATATATATATATATATATATACTGCGGCATGCAGTCCGACCCATATAAAATACTACTCACATCCAGGCCCTCGGCCTCACATCTCTCAGTGTATCCTCACATCTAGCCCTCGGCCACACTTAGTCAGAATATTATCACAAGCCCCTCGGGTGTTAGTAAAATAGTAGTCCTCAGCCCAAATTTTCATTTAAAATATCATTTAAGACTCAAATATGAGTAAAAGTGCCTGAGTTGTAAAATAGTGAAGAAACAGTATGAGTGAGTTCAAGTAATAAGTCAAAATGGTGAGAATAATCCCCGAAGGGTTCAAATAGTTGGCACGAAGCCCAAATATGGCAATCAGCCCAAACAGCAGTGATAACAAATAATTTCCAGTCAAATACACAGTAATTCATCAACCAGGACGGACCAAGTCACAATCCCAGTGGTGATCTACCCCACCCCCACTATCTAGCGTGCAAGTCAACTCAATATAGCACTATAGTGTGCAAATCCGGGGTTTCAAACCCTCAGGATATCATTTACAATCATTAATCACCTCAAACTGGTGAAATCTCCTAGATCACGATGCCTTCGCCCCTCAACCGACCTTCACACGCATTGAATCTATCCAAAATCAGAGCAAGTACATCACAATATGCTAAGGGAATAATAGCCAATTGAAAATAATTGAGAAATAGCAAAAATCTCGAAACTAGCAAAATCCGAGCCTCGGGTCCACTTCTCGAAAAATTATAAAATTCACATTAATGGATTCCACATCTCGCCACGAGTTCATACATACCAATAACTCCCAAATCCAACCTTAAATGGCCCTTCAAATTCCAATTTGATAATCCCAAAACTCAATTCCTCGTTCTTCCACTTTTGGTTAATTCCATGAATTTCTAGGTGGATTTCACAATAAAAACGAGTTTTAAGTTCAAATATCTTACCTCCAATCAAGTTCCGTCGAAACCCTCTTCAATTTCTAACAAAAATCTCTCAATGATGCCCAACAATGGTTGAAATGGACCAAGTTTCGTGGATGAAATAATATAAAACCCTTCTGCCGAGGTGTATTTTTACCCTATGCGAACGCGGTCAACACCCACGCATTCGCGATGAACAGAAAACTTGACCAAAATTTAACCCTCCGCGAATGCGGCTCCCAGCCTGTGAACGCAAACCTTCAGAAGCTCTAACTACACGAACGGGTGCTCCTTGACGCGAACGCAATGAACAATTTCACCAGGCCTGAACTTCCTTCTACGCGAATGCGTTATCTCAACCGCGAACGTGATGCTTTGCCTTCCAGAACTACGCGAATGTGGCGCTCTTCCATGCAAATGCAAGACAAAATTTCCAAGCCCTTAAATTCCCTCTACGCGTTCGCGACATCACCCATGCGAACACGAAGATCAATTATCTACAACACCAACGGCTGAAAACCTGCACCCTTTTGAGTCTAAAAATGGTCCAATTGACCATCTGGAATCACCCCGAGGCCCCCAGGACCTCAACCAAAAGTACCAACACATCCTAAAATATTATTCAAACTAGTTCCAATCTTTAAAACACATCAAACAATGCAAAAACTATTAAATCACGTCGAATTCAAGCCTAAGTTTCTTAAAAACTTCCGAAATACGCATTTGATAAAAAACCCGACCAAAAAACCTCGGAATGACCTAAGATGTTGCAATAACATACAAAATAACCTAAAGAAACTGTTGCAACTCTTGGAATTCCATTCTGACTTTCGGATCAAAATCTCACCTACCAACTGGAATTTGCCAAAATACTAACTTCGCCAATTCAAGCCTAATTCTACATTGGACCTCCAAAATCACTTTCAATCACTCTCATAAGTCACAAATCATCTCCTGAAGCTAACCGAAACACCGGAAATCAGATCTGAGCCCTATAACTCATAAGTCAACATCCGGTTGACTTTTCCAACTCAAGCCTTCCTTAAAGAGACTAAGTGTCTCATTTCTTATCAAAACTAATCTAAATCAACTCTAACACACCAAATACCGATAACGAAACATGAAGAAGCATAAAATGGGAGAAACAAAGCGGTAACTCATGAGATATCAGGTCGGGTCGTCATACCTTGACATTGCCTCACGCAGAAACATTGGCGCCCCTGATGGTGCCTCGTGCAAAAATTTTGGCCCGTATGACGGTGCCTCATGCCGACGATGGTATTTGAGCCGCTTTTATTTCCTCACAATTTTTCGACATGTAGGCTTCAGCCGCAACCTTATAAATACCTCATATAGTTATTTTTTGAAGTGTTAGACATCATTAGAGAGGGGATTCGACCTAAGGAGGCAAGAACACGCTAGGAGCAAGGCAGGGAATTCTTCTACGAGTTTTTTTCACTTCATTATTCCTATTTTCATTATTAGTTATGAATTCTAGTATTGTAGTATTGCATACTATTATAAATAGCTAATTAGTTATCTAGGGTTTTGATGGCACCTTTTATAAGATAAATTCTCGTTCTATTTTTGTATAATCCAACCATTAAATTTCTCTACTTGTTCAACTACGTATTTACTACTGTTGATTAAATGAACACCAATTGACTGTGCCTATTTAATGTGTATTGCCTGAGATAGAGGATACATATTTAAGTAGTCGTTGAACAACATCACTCCTAACGTAAGCGAGAGATAAATTGGAGGGTTTAAAGGAAAGATTAGAAATAACGAAACTTTGGTGTGATCGTAGTGAACGATGAATTAGTTTTGACTAGCGTAGTTCGAGAGAATATGCCTAGTTGTAATTATTGCTCAAGAGAGAGTTATGACACCATAAGTACTCACGATTGGTAGAGAATACTTAGGCGAAATTATAGAAGACATAGCGATAATGATTTCGTATAATTGGGAAAATCAAACTCCAGACCTCCTTAATTTTTTCTCTAAAACATTAGTATCTTTAGTTGTTAATTGACTGTTTTAATTTGCTAGTTAATTAGTAAGTGTAGGAAATATTGGGTACACCCGTAAGGGGTGCTCTAAGTCCCAATAAGTTTATTAGTTAATGCTAATATTTCCTATATAAGTACACTTAGTGTGTACATTAAAAACCTTAGTCTTTGCTGGTCATGCGTTGACTGATGACCGACAAATCCAAGTTGTCGTACGCTCTTTACCTAGTTCTTGGGATCATATAAAAATACATTTGACCTATAATGAGTGAATCACAACTCTGGAGATGTCCGGAGAGACCTTGAGCTAGAGGAGAATGACTTGAGGCTGCAAAGTCAATAGCTGAGTTGTATATGGCAACAAACTCCAAAACCAAGAGTGATTCAAAGAAAAAGAACTGGGGAAAGAAGAGAGGGCCACCTCAAGTTCAGCCTGCTAAAAGAGCAAAGACTGAAAAAGGCAAGAACAGACGTCCCAAACCTGTGAAAGTTTCTAAAGTGAAATGTTATAATTGTGACAAAAAGGGTCACTATGCCAGAGATTGCTCTGAGCCTCCTAGAAAGGTATTTCATGATGCTCGAAGTAGTGAACTTTGTGTTTCTAGTTCTATTTTTCTAACTAAATCTAATCCTTTGTGGATTGTAGACTCAGGAGTAACGGACCACATAGCATGGGAAACATAGTACCTTTGTGTGAATTTCGGCGAGTTCCACATGGAGCAAAGTGGATATATGTGGGAAACAACAATAAAGTTGATGTTGAAGGGACCGGTACATGCAAGTTAGTCATGCGTGGTGGTCGAGACCTAATACTACATGATGTTCTCTTTGCACCAATAATTCGCCGGAATGTTATTTCCGTTTCAGTTTTGCTTAAGCTAGGATTTGTCTTGTTTTGTCAAGACAATTCTGCCAAGTTGACTTTTCGTTCAACTTTATTTGATTTTGGTCATGTGACCGGAGATTTAATTATTCTGAATTTTGGATTATGATTCATTTAATAATAATGCTAGTTTTTCTATGTTTGTTTCTTCGTATAAATATGATAGTGATGTAAACATACGGCGTGCTAGACTTGGTCATATTGGCCAACAAAGAATGCAAAGTTTAGCAAAATAAGGTTTGCTTTCTAGCATTGAACATATGAAATTGTCCACTTGTGAAAATTGTCTAGCTGGAAAATCTATAAGAAAACCTTTTGGTTAGGCGACTAGAGTTGAATATCCTTTTTAATTAGTCTGTTCATACATCTGTAGGCCTATGAATATTAGGTCTAGGCATGGAGCAAGTTATTTCATCACATTTATTGATGAATTTACCTATTTCAGTTATGTTTATTTAATTTCCCATAAATCAAAAGCAATAAGTTGCTCCAAACTCTATATGAGCTTAGTTGAAAATCAATTAGACAAGAAGATAAAATCTCTTCAAACTAACCATGGTCAAGAATATTTATCAACTCAATTTAATAATTTATGTGACGAAAAGGGAATAGTACATCAATTGACTATCCCAAATACTCCACAACAAAATGGTGTTGTAGAGAGAAGAAGTAGAACGCTCCTAGAAATGGTTAGGTCAATGATGGCACAAGCTAACCTCCCAATTAGTTACTAGGGCGATGCGTTGCTTACTGCTACCTTTCTACTTAATCGAGTGCCTAAAAAATTAGTTACTACCACTTCGTATGAGTTATGGACTGGAAGACAACCCAATATAAGTGTAGTAAGACCTTGGGGCTGTGCTTCCTATACACATGATTCCTCTCACAAATATGGAAAATTTGTCCCGAGGGGAAAGAAAAATATCTTTATAAGATACTCCGAAACCTCAAAGGGTTATGTGTTTATAAGTCAACAGACAGCGAAAGTGTAACTGAGTTTGAATCACGGGATGTCACATTCTTATAGGATGAGTTCCCTAAGAAGGGGAGATAGGTCAAGACCTAAACTTATTTGTGATAATGGATCAAGAAGTAGAAGTATCACTTCATATGAGTAGGAGAATTTTAGCAGATGATGAAATAGTATCTCATCAAAGACCTCCTTCATCATCAGCTGCGAATGAATGTTATCCTTCTATTTTTAGTGGAAGTGACCAAATGGATCTTGTTCCAAGTGGGAGCGAGATGGTCACAGATCTTGTTCCAAGTGGGAGCATCTTGAATGATCTTGATCCGAGTGAGAGCAACATTGATCCGAATGGGAACAATGATGAATCACAAGTAAGATGTGGTTCTTGTAAAGTATTCCCCACCGACGATTTGATGTTGAAGGCGAAGAACTATTTATGATGCTCCTACAAGAAGAAAACGAGCCTAAAAATGTAAAAGAGGCTCTCTCATGCCCTTCTAAGGATAAATGGACAAAAGCAATGGAAGATGAATTGGAGTCTATGAGAGTCAACAAAGTTTGGGGACTAGTTGACCTCCTTGAAGGACGCAAAGCAAATGGATTCTCAAAATTAAGCTCAAGGTTGATGGCACAATTGAGATATACAAGGTTCAACTGGTGGCGAAAGGGTATACAAAGCAGAAAGGAATAGACTACGAAGAGACGTTCTCGCATATTGTACGGTATACCTCGGTTCGCCTGGTTCTAGCTATTGTTGCAAGCCTGGATCTTGAATTACATCAGATTACCTCTCAGTGGAGAACTAGATGAAGAAATCTATATGGAACAACCTGAGTGTTTCATTGAAAAGGGTCATGAACAAAAGGTTTGTAGACTTTTGAAGTCTATTTATAACCTCAAACAATCTTCAAGGCACTGGAATATACGCTTTCAAAATGTTCTTGTATCCAATGGTTTTACCATGATGGATGAAGACCATTGCGTCTATACATAGAGATCAATAAACAAGATTGTGATTTTAACATAGTATATAGATGACATACTTATAGCTGGAAATGATAAGAAGTTTATAACCGAGATAAATTCATAGTTATCATCATAATTTGAGATAAAAGATATGGGTGAAGCATAATATATTCTTGGAGTTAAAATTTCAAGAGATCGTCCAAATAAACAATTATATCTCTCACAAGAGAATTACATTAGAAATGTTCTTGAATGATTTTAATATGCAAAATAGTAGCCTAATTGAAACTCCTATCAGTAAAGGCCATACCTTGGGAAGTCGGATGTGTCCTAAAACTCCTGAAGAGATAGAAAGAATGAGCCGAGTTCCTTATAGGAGCACAGTCGGAAGTCTAATGTATGCTATGGTATGCACTAGACCTGATATCTGTCAAGTAGTTGGCTTGGTAAGTAGATATCAAACCGACCCAGGTTTAACACATTGGCAAGAAGTAAAGAGGATCATGAGATATCTAAAGGGAACTGCAGATTATGCCCTTTGTTATCAAGGCGTCAAGGATCTGCGATTAGTTGGATACATTGATGTTGATCATGGAGGAGATATAGATGAGAGGAAGTCTATCTCGGTATATGTTTTCTTACTTAGTAATGGCTCCATATCATTGATTAGTAAGAAATAATCATGTGTATCACTATCTACGATGGAAACCGAATACACGGCTCTCGCATCAGCAGCACAAGAAGCTGTTTGGCTGAAAAATTTCTTAGATCACTTGTTGGATACCAAAAATATCTTTTAATTACAAAAATATGAAAATACTGAACTAGTATTAGTCTACTTTGACAGTGAGGCTGCAATATCCTCCACCAAGGACCCAAAGTTTTATTTTAAAATCAAACATATAGATATCACGTATAACTATGCAAGAGACATGGTTAGATGCAAGGTAGTGAATGTGATTTATGTGTCTACAAAAGATATGTTAGCAGAACCACTGATCAAGCCTCTGTCTAGAGATGCATTTGTGAGACACACTAGGTCTCAAGGCTTGCATAGACTCTAAGTTACTTTAGTTTGTTATTTTCCCGAGTTCAAAAACTGATATTCTTTGATTATCAATAAATTTGATTGACATACATACATATTTTAATCATTGAATGTTATGTGCATTCTTTAATTTTTTTTTATAAGTATGTCGGGTAGAAAAGAGGTTGGCCTTCTCTCACAGGCAACCACCTCCGTATCTTAGTGATGTGAGGAGATGGGACATTGTTTTAAGCAAAATTATCATAAGGATAATTTTAGAGATATTCGATTAAAATTAGAATGTCGCTTAAACAATGACATAAGGTCATTAGGGTGAAAACGTTCACCTAGTCTACTTTGTGAGCCAGATGTGAGTTAAAAATGATATTGTAGATCAAAGAACTCAAATTTAGATACTTATGGTGTCTAAATATCATCTGTATATCATTCTTGATGAGATAAAGACATACGTTCCTTGAAAAAAGGGAGAAAATACTGTAGCACATGTTTCATACCATGTGTGCTAATGTCGACCAAATGGGTGAACATAAGTCCATTCTCAACTTATTGTTGTGTGAGGCCCATAGCTTTATGGTAACTCAAGATTTTGTACCCTTAAAGACTCTCATTAGATACTTGAGACTTAGTGTGATGTTAGCTATCTTAGTGTGTTCCCAAGAGACCATGAACACGTACAGATTCGGTCTAGCAGAGCATAACTAGAAAATAAGTCACACTAATGTTAAGGGAATCATGAGAAGAGGAAGATCATTGGTGGAATCTCATTTTTTTGTATTCACTGGTACACCAATTATAACTTATGAGTTATGATTGTGAATACAAGAAAGAATAATATATGAGATTTTGAGACTACTTGATATGTGATTTACATGATCTAGGGAACTGCATACTTTATGATCTACTTGCAGGTTTGCGTTCGACGAGAGGCTATATACTCCTAACAGATGTATAACACTTAGCTCTCATAGTATGCTGGTCGCACAACCTACTTCCTTGAATGAATGATTGAGGAGATGAGTCGAGAATATGTTTCACGGGCTAGATGAGGACTCCCATTATGTGTGAGTGTGAGATATAGGAAATATTGGGTCCACCCATAAGGGGTGCTCTTAGGCCCAATAAGATTATTAGTTAACTCTAATATTTCCTATATAAGTACACTTAGTGTGTACATTAAAAATAGACCAAGAGTAGTTTTTTCCCACGCTAGTTTCTCCCACAATCAAACTAGAGTTTAGACTGTGGAATTGAGGGTTGCTCCAATACATCGTGACAACCACCACCGACCAGTAATTCCAGTCACGGTTCATCCGTTTTCACTTTCGCTTCAAGAAGAACAAGTAAGTTCTTGTTTTACGATTTACGCGCTATCTAATGTGTTTAGATTATCACGTGTTCCTTCGGTAAGAAAACTGAATCTTGATATTTATAAATTAAGAGTTGTTCGAGCTTGTATTCTTAGTGATACTTTATAGTTACAGCAAAACTTTAGTTCTTGGAGGAATTCGACTCGGCACTTTTAGATCGGTTATATTTGCATCGACCGCTTATCCTTTTTAGTACACCATTAAAGAAGGATCCACTTACTGCATCAATGGAGAAGAATCCATATACCGGTGATGTTATCACTCTCGTATCTCATCTTGATTTACGCAGCTGCCAAGACAAAGTCCAAGTTATAAGCTCAGCTTTACTGCCCAACAACCCCAATATATTTATTATGTACAAAATCCCAAAAGTCCCACATCACTCTCCACATTAATCTTTAGTATACATCTCATCAAAGTCTTACTCGTTTCAGAAAACTCCATTTTCAACTAAGCTATTCTTATGAATCAACACCATCACTAAACAATCCAAATAAGAAGAAGAACAAAAATGGAAGATTCAACACTGCACGTTCTTATCATCACACTTTCTTCTATTGCCCTTGCCACCTTTCTTTTTTACAACATCCTACGTCGTCGTCGACCAACAAGTACACCACCATCTCCACCGGCGCTCCCCGTAATCGGTCACCTCCATCTCCTCACCGACATGCCCCACCACACCTTCACCCGACTCTCTCAAAAACTCGGCCCGATCATCTACCTTCAACTCGGCCAAGTCCCCACTGTAATCATCTCCTCTCCTAAACTCGCCGAACTCATCCTCAAAACCCACGACCACATCTTTGCTAGCCGCCCACAGCTTATTGCTGCTCAATGCCTCTCCTTCGGCTGCTCTGACGTCACCTTTTCTCGTTACGGCCCGTATTGGCGTCAAGCTAGAAAAATCTGCGTCACCGAGCTACTCAGTTCAAAACGAGTTAACTCGTTCCACTACATAAGAGATGAAGAAATAAACCGCATGTTACGAGTTATCTCGACTCACTCTGACTGTGAGCTTGACATGAGTTCGATTTTCTTTGCTGTTGCGAATGATATTTTGTGTAGGGTAGCATTCGGGAAGAGATTTATGGACGGATTGAAAGAGAAGAAGGAGAAGGATTTGGTGAGTGTGTTGACGGAGACGCAGGCATTGTTAGCTGGGTTTTGCGTAGGGGATTTTTTCCCAAATTGGGAATGGATTAACACAGTGAGTGGGATGAAAAGGAGATTAATGAGAAATTTGAAGGATTTGAGAAGGGTTTGTGAGGAGATTATAGAAGAGCATGTGAAAAGGAGAAATGAATGTTATGGTGATTTGGGGAAGGAAGACTTTGTTGACGTATTGCTAAGGGTTCAAAAAAGAGATGATCTTGAAGTCCCCATCACTGACGACAACCTTAAAGCTCTTGTTCTGGTATTTTATTATATATACTACTCGTACTCTCTTTTTTCCAATTTATTTTTATCACGATTTTTTAACATATTTTTTAAGTATTTTAAATTTCTAATTATTACTATGACTTATATTATTTTTTGTGTAGTTTTTAAATATTTAAATTTTATTTGAAAAATATTGTGCTCCCTCGGTTTCAGTTTATGTAAATTTTTTTCGTTTTTGGTTCGTTCCAAAAATAATGAGCCTTTTTCTAAATTTGGAAACAATTTAACTTAAACTTACAATTATACCTAATGACAAGCTTTTATACCCGTACAAATACTATGGGCCACTTTTTTACCTGTTTAGGACCATAAATTCTAAAAGTTTTTATTTTTTCTTAAGCTCTCTGCCTAGTCAAACAGGTTCACATAAATTAGAACGGATGGAGTATGATTTTATGTTTAAACTCGCGATCAAAATTAAAAAGTTTAACTCTCAAAACCTCTGCATCGGATAACTTGGGATGAACAGCCTTTTTTTTTTTTTTGAGTTTAAATTTTGCACGCAAAGTTAATGTTAAAATTTGCTGCAATAGACTGTCTATAATAATCCTATTTTGTGACAAACAATATGCAATAAATATTTGATTATCGATTAAAATATACTAATAATATAAAGTTTTTTTACATTATTAGTGTATTTAAAATAAACTCATATATGTGTAGAAGATCAATTTTATTAAAATTTAGAAAATAAATCAAACTAAAGTAATACCATGTTTCAATTAAAACTTGATATTTGGGAAACTTTCACATAAAATAGTATAATGTGCAATTAGCCTCACATCAAGATAACAACAACAACAACAACAACCCAGTATATTCCCACAAGGTGGGGTCTGGGGAGGGTAATATGTAGACAGACCTTAACTCTACCCGCGAGAGCAGAGAGGCTGTTTCCAATCGACCCTCGGCGCAAAATAGTGAATAAAATTTTGAATATTGGTTAATAATTGGTACTCTACCTGCTTCCTTTAGTCAATAATTGGTCCTCTCAATATTCAAATACAAGTTATACATCAAATAGCATATTGGAGCGCATGACTCTGACTCTTCAGCTACTAACACAGTTATTATTTACTTTATAGGATATGTTCGTGGCTGGAACAGATACAACATCAGCTACACTGGAATGGACAATGACAGAGTTGGCTAGGCATCCAAGTGTTTTAGAAAGGGCACAAGATGAAGTTAGAAAAATTGCATGCAACAAAGGAAAGGTGGAAGAATCTGATCTTCAACACCTACATTACATGAATGCAGTAATAAAGGAGACCATGCGACTACATCCACCCGTCCCTCTTCTAGTACCTCGAGAATCCATGGAGACATGCACCCTCGATGACTACGAAATACCTGCAAAAACTAGAATCTTAATCAGCACGTATGCCATTGGAAGGGATCCAGAATCTTGGACGAGTCCTTTAGAGTACAATCCTGAACGGTTTATGGAAAAGGATATCGATTTCAGGGGACAAGATTTCAGGTTCCTACCATTTGGCGGAGGTAGAAGAGGTTGTCCAGGTTACTCCCTTGGACTAGCAACTATTGAACTCTCGTTGGCTCGCTTGTTGTATCACTTTGATTGGAAATTGCCTCCTGGAATAGCAGCTCAAGATGTCGATTTGTCAGAGATTTTTGGACTGGCTACTAGGAAAAGAGTGGCTCTAAAGCTTGTTCCAACAACCATCAACAGGTTGTACGCATCTGAAGAAGAGGATCTGCAGTTTGCCACTCTCTGATTATTATTAGTTTTCTTTTCTTTACTTTGGAAATATTAGATAGTCTGGTAATGAATAATTAGGTTCAATTGCGCTTTGCCATACCTGTACGGTTGTTCAAGGGTGACTGTAATTTGTAATACTTGTATCAAGAGTTCCCGCAGATAATTCTACTACAGACAAATACGAAGTAGAAAAGTAGAATTCCGCTTAACACCAATGCTTACCAACGACTAACGTGGAGTCTGGAATCAAAGTAATGTAGAAGGCAACGAGAAGAACCAAATAACGTGGAAAAGAATAAGGAAGAACTAAACTTGGTGTCGCACATGTCTTCCATGCGCTATACCTTCCTGGCCAAACGCCCCAAGCTAACAGACGTTTGGTCAAATAGGATATTTGGAAAAATTGATTTTTTGATTATTGGGAGAGATTGTCTTTGTGGTTTGATAACTGTGTTTGTTTTTAAAAGTCAAAATACATAGTTTATTCATTAACCTTGCAGCGAAATCTCTGTTACGTACCTCTTTTTCACGAGAAATCTTTTACACACTCAATCATTTAAAAGTGTGTCTAAGACACACCACTTTTATGCTTGACCAATTATTCAGATAACGTGAAATTCACGCCCTAACAGGGTCGCGACATGTGTCATTGACTTTAAAAAAAGAAAAAAATTATTAGAAACTAAAATTAAAATCCATCTTCTTCATCTTTTCATTTTCTATCTTAAGCACCATGGTTGTTTGTGAAAAAGTTTCCAACAATACCAAAATTCAACTATACTATAATCGAGCAACAAATTGAGTTTAATAACGCAATAATCAACAAGACCCAATTGAATTTTCAAGTTTTTTTCGATACCCCAACAATGGTGGATTCTAGTTTTTTTTTCACCAAACCTTCAATACTAATGTTAAGGCTTTAAATTTATCACATATAGATAATTTTCACAATATTTGGACGATAAACCAACAAAATTCGCTCAAGTTAAGATCTAAAATCGATATTTCTTTCAAATATTCTTTTTGGTGGAAGAAAATGAGGGGGAAGGTGGTGAGGAAGAAGACCGGGGGGAGAGGGGTTCCTGTGAGGAGGGGAGACAAAAAAATAGTAGGATTTTTTACGGGTTTCACATGCTTTTTTGTATGTAAACACGCAAGTGCTATCTGGTCAAAAGTAGTATGTCTTAAACTCACTTTTAATAGGTTGAGTGTGTAAAAATTTCCCGTGAAAGAGAGGTGTGTAACAGAGATTTCGCTGCAAGGTTGATGGGTAAATTATGTATTTTGCCTTTTTAAAATTGTAGACATCAAAATTTTAAGTGATCAAGTCAAATCCTAAATTAAAGATGCTACACGACTCTAGAAATCCTAGGAGTCTATTAGGAGTCTATTAGGGTTTCTTGGAGGTTACTCTACCCTAAATCCTAACTCACACCTATATAAAGAAATATATATTCCCTTGAAGAGGTGTCTCAAGAATCCCATAAACTCACGGGATACTCACAAAGAGACCAAAATATGGCCGGATACTTCTTGACAATGAAATAGTTCAAGAAGCCAGAGATCAAATGCATCCAGGAGCTCTGCATCATCCTTACATTCGAGAAATACGCTACTTCAGCCCTCGATCACGGAGATTATTAGGAGAGAAGAATCAAGGGAGAAATAGGATTGTACTCATAATTATTTTATCATTAAAGTTATGTTTCTTTATATTTATTTTGTGATTCAATTTAATTTTGTATCACATCTAATTTGTTACAAACAAAAACAACTCATGATGGATTCATTTATGTTTTAATTCGTGTAAAATAATGGCTTAAAAGCAATTTTGGCTTAAAAGCATTTAAAACAAGACAATCTAAACGAGCTCTTAGTGAAGTCAAGCTTATTATCAGAATTTAGGCAATGTAACATTAATTTCTTCCTTTGCTAAGCTGTGAATGCACCAGCAATAATGGCGGAAGCTTCACACCATAAGCTCAATGTTATTCGATGAAGAGAGAAGAGGAAGGCAAGCAGACTGGAAGAAAAGGAATTTATATTCCATTCGTCCAGTCACTGAAACGAGTGGAACTCCTCCCACTATATACAAGTTTGTAAAGATAAAGTTAAGCTAAGCTAACTAAAAACTAACTAACAGCTGTCTATGCTTGGCCACTAACTGAATCCAACAGAACTAACACTGATTATATAAACTAATGAAAAATAATTAATCTCAACCCCCCCAATCAAGTTGGAAGTGCAATTGCTCAATGTAGCACTATGTTTGATTCTAGTTAAAGCTTAAGTTCAAATATCTGCCAGTTGATTATGTGTTCCAATATGGTGGAGTGAGACTAATGTTGCTTGAAAATGATCGCGCACAAAGTGATAGTCCACTTCTATGTGTTTGGTTATCTCATGGAAAATCGGATTCTTGGCAATATGAAGTGCAGATTGATTGTCACAGAACACTGAAATAGGCATTGGAAAGGGGACATCTGGTTCTTCAAACAGCCTACTCCATCATATCAGTTCCCCCCACTACTTTCCTCAAAGCCTTGTACTCTGCTTCTATAGAAAACAGTGATATAGTTTCCTGTTTTTTGGATTTCCAACTCATAGGACTATTTCCCAAAAGTACTAAATAGCATGTAATGGAACTCCTGGAATCTTGACAATTTGCCCAATCAGAGTCACAATATGCCTTCACTGTGTAATCTGTATCCTTAGACATGAAGATTCCTAGAGTGGGATCACTCTTCAGGTATCTAAGCAGATGGAAATCTACCTTTAAATAGGGTTCTCGGGGATCTTGCATGAAATGACTCAAGTATTGAACATTATATGCAATGTCCAGTCTGGTGTTAGTTAGGAAATTTAGCTTTCCTACCAGCTGTAACATGTAGGATCCTATAAGATGGTATCTTCTTTGGCCTTTAGTTTTATTGTAGAGTCTAAGGGTGAAGAACAAGGCTTGTAATCTAGGCAGTTATACTCCTTCAACATGTCTGGCACAAATTTCCTTTGAGAAATTATTACACTATCATCCTTGTAAATTACCTCTAGCCCTAGAACGTAGTGCAGTTGTCCCAGATCTTTGATCTTAAACTGCTCATGTAAGGAGTCTTTCAATTGTGTGATCTCTTCCTGATCAGTTCTAGTAAGTAGCACATCATCCACATGTACTCCACCATATACCAAGGAATTTCTATTTATCTTATAAAAGAGTGAGTAGTCATTCATGGAGTGTGTATATCCTTTTGAGCCCAAAGCTTCAGTCAGTTTTGCAAATCATTATCAACTAGCTTGATTTAAACCATAGAGAGACTTGTTTAGTTTGCATACCAGTCTAGGTTTATCCACAACAAGTCCAGGTGGAGTCTACATATATACTTTTTCATTGAGGTCTTCATGGAGGAAGCCATTATTTACATCTAGCTGAGATATACACCACCTCTTCTTCACTGTTGTGGCTATTAATGCTCTCACGATTGTCATCTTCACTATTGGGGAGAATGTCTCTATATAGTCAATTCCTTCTTGTTGTGTATAACCTTTCACAACTAGTCTGGCCTTGAACCTTTCTATACTACCATCAGATTTATGCTTCACTTTGTAAACCCACTTGCATCCTATTGCTTGTTTCTCTTGTGGTAGAGCTACCAGGTCCCAAGTGTGGTTGGAATATAGAGCCTCAAATTCTTATATCATTGTAGCTTGCCATGCAGGGTCAATAGCTGCTTCCTCACATGATGATGGTTCCCTATATGGCAACCATTTCTTACAAGAACTTGACTGTTAAGAGTTAATAGATTAGAGGCAACATGATTTTCATAGAAATTAATGCATTAAGGGAGTTAGTATTTGGTTTAAGTTTAGGTAGGGAATGTACATAGTCTTGTGGATAACTAGGTGCCTTGTGTGTTCTTAAGGATTATCTCAACTGCATGTGTTCTGCAAGAGGTTGTTGAGTATGATCTTGTGATGGAAATTGTGTTGGAGAATTAGGTATTATGGGGGATGATGAGGAATGATCATTTGTAGGTGACATGAGATTAGTTGTTGTGAGCACGTGATTTTTGCCCTACGTGAGAATTACTCCCAAATTCAAAAATAAAACAGTTTTTTTTTTGCATTGCGTGGGATTTTCCGTAAATTTTGTGCCATGTCTTAATTACTTATTTGTATCATTTGTCTATGTGTGTCATTGTTGAATTAATTAAAAAATAAATAATAAAAAAACACAAAAAAATATTAGGACTCAATTTTACAATTAGGAATTAATTAGTTTAGATCTTTTTTGTTTTTAATTATTTAGGATTTTAAATGAAGAAAACAAAAGAAATTGAAGCAAAATCGGATTTGGGCCATTTGAGGCCAACCAAACACCAAACCCGCCCAACACCTTGACCTTACCCGGCCCAAACCGCCTTCCCCCCACATTAACTGATCTAGACCGTTGGATTTTTATGATCCAACGGTCGAGATTAAAAGGATAATTTTAAACCCCAATACCCGGTTTCAGTCCCTCATTCACCAAACGAACCCTTATCCTCCTCTCTTAACCTTAGAGAGATCCCAAGCCCTAGCCGCCATCCGCCACCGTGAAACCGCCGGCCGGAAATCGTCTCCGCCGGCGGTTGTGGTCCAAACCACCCCAAATTTACACCAAATCTTCCCCTCACCTTCCCCAGCACGAATCCATGAACCATTAACCTCGAATCATCCCCGAGCTCTTCGAATATTAGATCGAAGAATCGACCCAAAATCAAAACCATCCCAATCAACTCCAAACTCACACCATAGCGTCCCTAGACCTTCCTAACCACCACACCACCATTAGTCCGACTCGAATCTGTTCGAAATTGGTCAAGCCCCAAATTGAGCCTTCAAGAACCCTAGAATTCGAAAACTGGGGATTTTGTCCGAATTAAAGTTAATTGAAGTCAATAGACTTTAATTGGTTTGTTTTTCGTTTGAAAAACACTTCAATTAAAGTCCATTTACTTCAAAAAATTGCAAGCTCAAGTCCATTGGGATCGGGTCTATTCAATTCCGATTTCTTTCGAGGTAATCTTCTTTTTCCGTTTATTTCAATTTGTATTTGTATTTGTTTAGTTTTAGTTCGATTGAATTCTTCTCGATTGTTGTTGGTCGTCCCTGTTCGTTCTTTCTTTCTCGAAGACCCTTTGTTTGGTCGAGTCTAATTCTGGGTTGTTTGTTTGATCACGAACGTTGTCGAATACGTGTTCGCGTCGATTAGCGTCGTCGAACAATTAGCTTTGTATTCCCCCGGCACTAGCCGAGATTTGTTTGAACCACTGTTTTGAATTGTGCTTCATTTGGCAATTTTTCTGATTTGCATTGTTGATTGATATTGATTCTGTTAGTTACTGAATTGGATATAGCTGTGTTATTTTTTAACTTAAAATCTGAAAGCCAATAACTAGTTTGTCTAAGAGGTGTAGTGCACATGGGAACCATTTCACATGTTTTGAACAGAAAGAACAGGCTGCCAATACACCTTTTGATTTAAAAATAGGCTTAGACAATAAGTAATGGACTGGACAGAGAATGATGGCAGAAATTATTCTATTAAACTCTTTTGAATGCTCTTAAGAGCTGGAAAATCATAACAAAACATGGGGGAATGATGAAAGATAAATGGGTGCACATGTTGAAAGAAGATAGAAGCTGTAAAGAAGAGTGTTTGAATAAAAAATTTGTAAGCTTGGTCTTTAAATAGAGGATCTAAAAAACACACAAAAACACTAACACTCACTAGAAAACACTCTTTGGGAAATACATTCACACACATAGAGAATCTGGAGGACAGACATATACTCACAGAATAACCTACTGGAAAACAGAGAGAAAAGAGATAGACACTGAGAGTTTTAAAGAGAAAGAGTTCAGGAGTGTTTTTTTTCAGAAGGTTACTATTCTATTGAAAGAAAACACTATTCTATCGAATAAATTATGAATTCTTATAGTTGTTTCTCAGTAGCTTGCTGGTTTTTGAGTTGAGTCACTGTTTTGTTGAGGTTCAGAGGCATATTAGATTGACTCCAAGTAATTTGGAGCTCAATCGAACTAGTCTTGGTTAAGGATATTGGTCTGTTGATAACTTCCGTTGTTTGTTGGGTATTTTTCCAAACTGGTCTATCCAATTGTAGCTGGTGTTACTCGTTGGTTACTGATTTTGAGATCTGCTGTTTGTTCACGTTGGTTGTTCCATTGTTGCTTTTGCTACTGTTGTCACTTATTACTTCTTCTTCCACTGTTCAGGTACACATTTTTGTATTTCGAGCTATTTTGAGATTGGAATGGAGTTGCCGTCAAGTTTTCTTTTTCTTTTCCAGTTGAATTCCTTTATATCTGGATGTTTCCAGTAGAAATCTTTTAGCCTATAACTCATTAATAAGTGTATAACTAGAGTGCATATGTGCTAATGTGTCATATAGTCCCTTATTCATTTCTGCAATATGACCATACTGTATGAACTATGATTTCTCACATTTGTGAAAGTTAAATACTTAATTGATTCCAGTGGTTGTTTCAGTTAGGCTAACTCAGTATTGCAGTTACAAAAATGGCAGGATATGTGAGCAAAGTCATGTTGATTTTATGTAATATTGAATAAGGTTAATAACATGTTGTTAGTGAATAATGTTAGCCTAATGTTAGTTCTTAAGTACTAATGTATTTTCAACAATGGTGAAAGAGGAGTTAAAAAATGGTTTTGTATCACGATTTCAATAGTCTAATTATCTAATAACGTTAGCTTAAGTAAGTTACGAAAATAATTAGTTGGCTTTAGTAATATTATCACCAAACTCTTGTGTTTATTTAATCGTCAATTTCAGTAACCTTCACTAATAGATCAGGGTATAGGACAAATGTGAGCATGAAATAGAACTTAAACGGACATTGTTAATGTCCCGTCATAATATGAGTAGAAGGGAATCGATCTTCCACTCGTCCAAATGTTTTGTCCGACTTGGTTGATCTTTAAGCCCAGCGTATATGTTACTAAGAGTTTTTGCCCAATGAGTTATTACATGGTTTGGGCTCCCCGGCCCTAAGATCAAAATCGGCACTATTTCGTTAGTATATAAACGGCCAGTTGTGGTTTTCAATTTAGGTATCATTTTATTTAGTCTAACAATTGCTTTAATCGGCATAGTTTCAAAGTAAGTAATTCGGATACATTTTTATTTATTTACCTATTTGTCAAAAGTCCGAGTCTATGTTGTAATTAGTTTTTCTTTGGTCCAGTTTCAAATTAATAGAGCGGTTTAAATTTTAATTAGAGCATATAATTTATAAACATGTATAAAATCAGGTATTTTTAGCCATTTATAATAATTGAAGCGACCGTGCTAGAACCACGGGGTCCGGGGGTGCCTAACACCTTCCCTCGGGTCAACAGAATTCCTTACTTAGAATTTCTGGTTCGCAGACTTCATTTGAAAAGTCATAATTTTCCTCGATTCGGGATTTAAATAAATCGGTGACTTGGGACACCTTAATTTCCAAGTGGCGACTCTGAAATAAATAGAATAATTCCGTTTCGAATATTGTCACTTAAATTGGAAAAAACTCCCTTACGCTTCTACCCCCGGGTAGCGGGCGCGCCAAAAGGAGGTGTGACAGCTCTGGCGACTCTGCTGGGGATACAAACCCAGAACCACTGGTTCAGGGTTTAAGAATTCGAGCTTTGAATAATTATTTTATTTGGCTTATTTATTATCTGATTTTATTACATGTTTATATTTGATATGCTAAATGTTGCTTTACCGCTTTGATATTTTGTGAATTGTATATAAATTGTGCCGATACCCATTTTTTTTCTCTTCTGAGTCTTTTGAAATACAATACCGGGCATTTGCTGGACATAACCCGTTTTTCTCAAGATAGCTGTGGTGCTTGGCACCGGTGAAGGATTTTGTAGTCACACATGTTTAGGCGGAGAGTTTTGTCAATTAAGCCGGAAAGCCATGCTACCGGTGCACCGACACTCTTCGGCTCGAGTTGTCCGCTCGAGTTAAAGCCAGTCTAGACACTTTTTCCAACAGGACGATGACTTAGAATAACAAAACCTTATGCCGGATCCCCGATAGGAACGTTTATTTGCATCATGTGCATATTTGACTTAGGAGGCTCAACACAGGGGTTGGGCCTGTCTAGGACAGGTGTACCTGAAACAAAAAGACCAACTTGTTGCATCTTTTTGTGTGCATTTATTTGTTTCGATCTTACATGCCGACCGGTTTGTTAAAAAGAGGAAGAAGTGGAAAACGTCAGGGTATATAGTTAAAATAATTTTATGAAAATAGTTAGAAAAAAATGCAAAAAATAAATGAAAAGAAAAAAAAAATCTCCGAATAAATTCTTTAAAATGTTTCCTTTTGTAAAATGCAAAAACAATTCCAAATAAATTTTCTTAGTTCTTTAGAAAATAATTTTTGAAAAAAATGCAAAAAAAAAAAAAATCCAAATAAATTTTCTTAGTACCTTAGAAAATAATTTTTGAAAACAAAAAAAATTTAAGATAGGTTAGTTTCTCTCAAAATAATTTGTTTTAGAAATGATGTTTAAAAATAGTTTATTTTCTTAAAATGATTTAGTCCTTTTATTACCGAACTACGCTGGTTTGATTCTCACACGGTGTGAGATACGTAGGCAACCTTCATCGGGTCCAACCTCCCCTTTTCCAAAAATAACCAAAAATATCGAAATTGATTTTTTTCGTTGTAAATATGTTGAGTGATGCCGTTTTCAAAAACAGCCGAATGTACCCGAAAGGGACGCCGGAAGGCTGACTTTGCATAAACGGCCACTTTTGGGTCATTTTGTAGATTTTTTGGTCGATTGACCTTCACAGCCTTATAATCTTCGTCCCCGAGGCGCTGAAAAGCCGTATTTGCAATACCTGATTTTTTTTTGTTTTAATTTGAAATATAAAAAGAAAAAAAAATCTAAATTTTAATTTTTGTCATAAATAAGTCAGGTGATGCCGCTTTTGCCAAAAATAGTCAAATGTTCCCGAGAGGGACGCCGAAAGGCTGACTTTGCATAAACAACCACTTTTGATCATTTTTAGGATTTTTGGTCAATTAGCTAAACACAACCTTAAAATCCTCGTCCCCGAGGTGCTGAAAGGCCGTGTCTGCAAAACCATGTCTTTTATTTTAATTTGAAAAAAAAATAATAAATAAAAATCAGCGGCAAGTGAATGTTTGAATTTTTGGTCAAAATAAGCCAAGCTAGTTTCGGCGGAATTTTAAATCGTTCTTGCCGAGATAGCCTTATAACATCTTTCAGTTGTCGAAAGGTTGTCTTCGTTAAAAGAATGGACAAGTTTGTAAAGAAATCCTTCCCGGCCTCAAAATTCATATGGAGTTGAGAAGGGGCCACATTTGCAGAAATGGCCATTTGGTTGAAATTGGCTAACAGGGAGGAATCTGCTAGTTTTTTTAATTTATATTTCTTTTGATTAGATCATATGGTGTTTGATTTTCAAGTCTGTAAGTATTTCTTTTCATCAAAATCCGTTAGTATGGCTAGTTTTTAAAACTTTGTAATCAAGTTTGTTTTATTGTGAAAATTGAAAATTCCTGTAAAAAATGTTTTATTATTATTGTCTTCTCGTTTCCGAACTACGCGGGTCTCATTCTCAGTGGATGTGAGATACGTAGGAAAACCTCATCGGTTCCGACCCCAATTTTTAAAAAAATCAAAAAAAAAATCAAAAATACTCTCGTTTAGTTCCTTCATTAAAATCTTTCTTTAAAAAAATTCAAAAAAAAAAAGAGTAAAAGTAGTTCAAAAAAAAAACTAAAAAAAAAATTGTTTCGTTCTTTCTACTGTTTTTCATGAAATGAAAAAAAAATCAATAAAAATCAAAATTCAAAAAAAATATGGATTTTACTCCAAAGCAAATAAATTTTTATTTTTTGAAGTCTTTCTATCAAAAAGCAAAACAAAAAAAAATAAATAAATCAATAAATAAATAAAAAGCAAAAATATGAATATATTTTCCTTTCTTCTTTTAAAACATTTCTTTCAAGAATTAGTTGATTTACTCAATTCTCGATTTTCCGAACTACGCCCGGTCTGATTCATGCGGGGACATGATACGTAGGCAATCCACATAAGATTCGACCATCACTAAAAGAAAAAGAAAAACGAAAAAAAAAGAGTGTAAAAGAAAATTGATAAAGAGAGGAAGAAGATGAAAGCAAAGGAAAGTATAAGCTGGAATAACGCATTACAATCGATTACAAGTAGCAACACGATCAACTGTATAAGTGCATCACACCCAATGTGAGATTACTTATTTGTTATGTTTTTTCAGACTAACCGTTTGTTTGCCAAACTCCAGGTTTTAGAAAAGGGTGGTTGATTTTGTGGTACTCTGGCCTCACATTCATACTTCACGAGGTCCAAAGGAAAAGTTCAGCAACCCGTTGCTAAATCAAAAGAAAATACCCATCCTTATTTCACAAGGTCGAAAAGAAGCGCCAACATGTCTTCAGAAATCCCCCTATCAACCGTTCCCGTTTTGGAAGAGAGTTCCGTGCCAGCCATTCCGGCTACTAAGTCAGCAGCTGCAGAAGAAAACGGAATTTTGCGATGTCGAATGCTGGAGATGTTAGATGACTGGAATAACGGGAAAGAGCCCCCAAGTCTGATCCCCGGGTTCCCCGAACTATTCCTCAGGTCAAGTGGGATTTCTAATACTCCCACCAATTACCCACCCACTCTGTTTGGGTATTCTAATGTCACAACCCTTTCTGAATCACCCTCCACTTCCTATCCTCGGGTGACAACATTAGATACGTCTGCAAGAACATCCGTTGGTTTGCCCGTTCCAATCACGGCGCATCCCGGCACGCATACTCCTTTCTTTGATACCTCTTCTTTCACATTCCCGGCACCACCCTTTCCACGGGATCCTACCCAGTTTGCCGCCAATGTCTATCCTCAGCTCATGCCAAGCCAAAATCCAAAAGCTCCCGAACGGGATGAAATGACAAAAAGAATGAGCAGCTTGGAACAGAGTTTGAAAAACATGCAAGGTCTAGGCGGACAGAAGAGTGTTTCTTACGCAGATTTGTGCATGTTCCCACATGTCCATTTGCCCTCAGGCTTTAAGACGCCGAAGTTCGAAAAGTATGACGGGCACGGCGACCCTATTGCTCATCTAAAGAAATACTGCAATCAATTGCGAGGTGCCGGCGGCATGGAAGAATTGTTGATGGCATATTTCGGAGAAAGCTTGATCGGGATAGCATCAGAATGGTACATGGATCAAGACATATCTCGATGGCACATCCTGGGACGATTTGGCCAGAGATTTTGTGAAACAGTTCCAGTACAACATTGACATTGCGCCAGACAGGAATTCTTTGTCGAACTTAAAAAAGAAACCCTCAGAAAGCTTCAGAGAATATGCTATTAAATGGCGAGAGCAAGCATCCAGGGTGAAACCCCCTATGGACGAAATAGAAATGGTCACTACTTTCCTCCGGGCTCAGGAACCAGACTATTTCCAGAACATGCTCTCAGCAATGGGAAAGCCTTTCGCAGAGGCGATCAAGATTGGGGAAATGGTAGAAAACGGTTTAAAGACAGGAAGGATTTTGAGTCAGGCAGCCATTCGAGCGACCTCCCAAGCAATCCAAGGAGGGTCTGGAGGAATATCAAAGGGTAGGATGAAAGAGGAAACATCCATGGCAACTTCGGGTGATAGAAGACACCACGCTCCTAGACCCATTTTTTCAGAAAGAACCCCCCAGCATTATTACTCTGCTCAGGAAATGTCCTATATCCATCAACCATACGCGGTCATGAATGCTCAACCTTTTGCGCAACCGCAACAGCATGTCAGTAGAAACCAAGCTCTATTTCCAAGAAATCAGCCTCTCCACCAGAACCACTATAATCCCCGACCTCCGCAGAATAACTTCCGTCCTTGGGAACAGCCAAAGAAATCAAACTTTACCCCAATTGGTGAATCTTACTCTAATCTATTCCCGAAGCTTGTCCAAATGGGTCTACTGCAGCCGGTTCCTCAGAATAGACAAAACCCGGCATCGCCTTCCTACAAAGTTGGTGTCAGATGTGCATATCATTCAGAGGCAGAGGGACACCATACTAATGACTGTTGGACTTTGAAACAAGCGGTGGAGAATTTAATAGAGCAAGGGAAGATTGTGTTGAAGGATGAGGATGTCCCAAATATGACCAATAATTCGCTGCCTGCTCATAATAACGGGCCGATAGTTGGGATGATTTGTGAAGACGAAGAATTCGATCCAGCGCTCAAGGCCATAATTGCTATTGCTGACGTGGAAAGGAAGCCCAAGGCGGCCCCGAAACAAAAGAAAGGGGAAAAGAAGAGTAAAACCACTAAGTTAGAACCAGAAAGGGAATTCAGTGCACCTAAGCAAGCCTATGTGGCATGGGAGGCAATTAAGACACCACAGCTGAATGAGCCAGTGTTTGTTGGACGCGTACCGCAAAAGCTTAAGGACCGTGAAGAGAAAGATAATGAGGATTCCATGACTGAAGAGAGTGAAGGAAAACATGAGGCAAAGCTCTACGATACCCACATGGTCGAGCCAGGGAAAGGGACTATCACCGTTGAGATGGGATCAGACACTAAACTCCCAAACTGAAAGGCTGGGTCATTCCCGATCAGGCGGAAGCCCAGTAAACTTGTCCTGCCGCATTTTTATGCATCCATAGTATTTCAGGGTTTAAATTGGATGTTTCTTTTAGTTTTTGTCTTTAAATTTCCGAATGTGAACCTTGTTTGTCTTTTCGATTCCAAAGAATGAAATTAATATTTCATCGTCCGTTTCCTTTTCTTTTGTTATTTTTTATTTTTTTCAGATTTGTTTTAGTTTTCTTTTTCTCTTCTCTTTAGTTCAAATCATGCAGCTTTAAATAACATGACATGCTTGCGGACTTCATGCCTAGATCCTAAAACGCTGTCGGACTTCAGAATAATGAATCGAGAGTTGAAATGCACAAAAGTTTATTTTGAGGAAATGAAACAAAGAATTGGAATAACTGAACAAAAATTGGTTCGCATACAAAAGGGGTGTGTTGTATTCAGGGAATACCCGAGTAATTATCCCAACAAAGAATGACCCATGCTTGCAACAAGAAAGTGCGGCCCAGGAATCTCGAAATAGAACAACCGACGTTAAGGCGTATTCCCCCGCATTACCAATAAACAAAAGGAAAAATTCGCTCCTAATTGGAAGTATCCATACATCATCCAGAAAATATCACTGAGAGGAACATTGCATCTCGGAGACATTGATGGAAATGATCTTGAAACAGCAGTCAATACAGATGCAGCATAAAGGTACTATGTCAGGACTTCCTGCGGCGTTGGCTTTTGTATAATTGAGATGACGAAGGCTTTCTTTCTTTCTACCCCAAACACTATGAATCCTTTGTAAAACCCTTTGAGCCGGTTACCTTTCTTTGGCTACCCTCTAGAAAACAAAAATGAAAAAAAAACAAAAAAAAATCAAAAATAGAGTTCTCCGAACTACGTTCGACTTGATTCCGAAAGGATACGTAGGTAACCTCTTCCTGAGGTTCAGTCACACCAAAACAAAAATCCCAATTTCCCCAAAAATTAAACTGGGGCAGATGATATGACGGTTCAGTTTAAATCTGTCAAGATGGTTCCAGAGTTGTAATTCCATTCAATTTCCTTTTTAACCAAAAAACCTTGTTCAAGTCCTTCGGATCAATTGGCAAAGGCAAGGAAGTGAAGAATGTCATTGACGGAAATCTGACACAGTCTGAATTGAGAGAAACAAAATGAGAGTCTTATCGGTGAAAACCTTCGGGCACCATAAGGCGATGGCGATTGGAAAAGCTAAAAATGAGAGAGTCCGTTTAGTGAAAACTCGCAAAGAGCACTATCAGGCGACAGTGAGAAGAGAAATGAAAGGGATCGATTGGCGGAAACCCGCAAAAGGTGCCACCGACCAAAAGAAAGACGTCCATTCACTAAAGAATTTTGGCAAGATTCCTTGGTTTTGAAATTGCGAATCAATGGGTTCATAAGAAGTTGGAAAGTTTATGTGGGTCAGGCGTCCAGTCCAAGAAGCATGTCATGTTTATTTGAAGTCAGCATGCATCCCAGATAAGTCCTTCTTTTCCCCGAAAGGGACGCTTCTCTTTAAACTCATTTTCTTGCTTTTGTATAGTTATTCTTTGAATCCATTTCAGTTTAATTTTAATTCTGAAACTATTACAAAGAAAGGCGGCAGGACCGGTTTTACAGGACTCCATCTGGTAAAAAAAAAACAAAAGTTGAAGAAAGATACCCAGCCTCAGTGGTGTATTGATACAATCCACGATTGGATCGTAATGATCGATTGTTTCCAAAGAAACGGAGTTTAGAAAGGAAATGGAAATCAAAGGCTAAGGTCTTAGAAAAGACGGAATAAGGCAGAAGGATAGAACCCACACGGAAAATCCTCATGGAATTCCGGGAATGAAACCGGTCAGTTTGAAAGGAAGTCACCCCAAAGACAATTGGTAGCAAACTTCTCAATGGAAATGGGAAACGATCAAGCAATGAAGATAATCAAGGCCACAAAGTCAACCACTTTTTCAACTGATAAAATGTTCTTTGTTGAAAGCGGGTATGTTTAATTGTGCAAGAAGAAGGTACAACTCGAAGAAGTGAAGTACGCAAGCATCGAAACGGCTTTAGAACAAGGAAAACACATAAAAAGGGAAGTTTCTTTTTATAGCTTTATCTTATGCATTTGTTGATGGTTAAAAAGAAAGCCTAAAAGAAGGCCCAAAAAGAAGAATAAAAGAAAAGAAAATGAAAACTCCAAAAAAGAGAATCAAATCATATCAGTCCAATATATGTTTGGATGCTTATCTTGTGGATGCTTAACAAGTGTAGATGCCTTAGTGGTGTATTGATACAATCCACGATTGGATCGTAATGATCGATTGTTTCCAAAACCGAGGGTCTGGCAGCCAAAAAACCGTTAGGCATTGTTTGAATTCCAGCCAGAAAGCCGTGAAACTTATCCCCGGTCAGAAAACTGAGGATCTCCCCAGTCAGAAAACTGCGGAGCCATTTACTTTTACCCCGGCCAAAAAACCGAGGATCTGACGGCCAAAAAACCGTTAGATATTGTTTGAATTCCGGCCAGAAAGCCGTGAAACTTTTATCCCGGTCAAAAACCGAGGATCTCCCAGTCAAAAAACTGCGGAGCCATTTACTTTAACCTCGGCCAAAAAACCGAGGGTTCGGCGGCCAAAAAACCGTTAGGCATTGTTTGAATTCCGGCGGAAAGCCGTGAAACTCTTATCCACGGTCAAAAAATCGAGGATCTCCGAGTCAGAAAGCCATTTACTCCCGCCAAAAACCGAGGGTCCGGCAAAAACCGTTAGGCATTGTTTAAATTCGCAGAAAGTCGTGAAACTCTTATCCCGGTCAAAATCGAGGATCTCCAGTCAGAAAACGGCGTTACTTTACCGCCAAAAACCGAGGATCCGACGCCAAAAACCGTTAGATATTGTTTGAATTCCGGCCGAAAGCCGTGAAACTCTTATCCCGGTCAAAACCGAGGATCTCCCAGTCGAAAACTGCGAGCCATTTACTTTCCCCTGCCAAAAACCGAGGGTCTGAGCCAAAAACCGTTAGGCATTGTTTGAATTCCGCCGAAAGCCGTGAAACTCTTATCCCCGGTCAAAAAACCGAGGATCTTCCCAGTCAAAAAACTACGGAGCCATTTACTTTTACCCCGGCCAAAAAACCGAGGGTCTGGCGGCCAAAAAACCGATAGGCATTGTTTGAATTCCGACAAGAAAGCCGTGAAACTCTTATCCCCGGTCAAAAACCGAGGATCTCCTCAGTCAAAAAACTGCGGAGCCATTTACTTTTACCCCGGCTAAAAAACCGAGGGTCTGACAGCCAAAAACCGTTAGACATTGTTTGAATTCCGGCCAGAAAGCCGTGAAACTTTTATCCCCGGTCAGAAAACCGAGGATCTCCCAGTCAAAAAACTGCGGAGCCATTTACTTTTACCCCGGCCAAAAAACCGAGGATCTGACGGCCAAAAAACCGTTAGATATTGTTTGAATTCCGGCCAGAAAGCCGTGAAACTTTTATCCCCGGTCAGAAAACCGAGGATCTCCCAGTCAAAAACTGCGGAGCCATTTACTTTTACCCCGGCCAAAAAACCGAGGGTCCGACGGCCAAAAACCGTTAGATATTGTTTGAATTCCGGCCAGAAAGCCGTGAAACTTTTATCCCCGGTTAGAAAACCGAGGATCTCCTCAGTCAAAAACTGCGGAGCCATTTACTGTTACCCCGGCCAAAAACCCAGGATCTGACGGCCAAAAACCGTTAGATATTGTTTGAATTCCGGCCAGAAAGCCGTGAAACTCTTCTACAAAATCCCGGCCAGAAAGCCGTTGAACGTTTGTGAAACCATGATTTTCTTACCCAATACCAAAGAGTCTTTTTAATCACTTTCTGTGTCACAACTAACTCACGAAATTTTCCTAGCAAAACTGGGGCAGAAAATTTCGTTCGTTTGTTTGTTTTATTGTCTAAATAGGTTTGACCTCGGGACGCATGGATCGAGATAACCTGCAAATGGGACATCAATCCAGAGTGAAGAAAAGAAGAATCAAAAGAAAATGTTTCAAACGTTGGAGTAAACAAAGGCACGGATTGCTCAGAAGATGATTAAAGTAACAAGCTCCGCCGACTCCGTTTCACTCAATGTTACAGAAATAAACAAGCACGTACAACTTGTTGAGCATCAAGATTCAGATCGAGGTCTACAGCAAATCAGCTAAGATTCAAGATCAAGTTTTCAAGAGAATCATAGATAGGAATCTTGTAACTCATAGTTTGATAGCATAGCTAGTTCAGCTTTTATTTTAGCACGATGTAATGAGGAGATCGGTAAGCAGTGATAACAGCAACAACAACAGTAACAGCAAGATCACAGCAATCATGGTAGTCCCAGCTACCAAAACTTCCCGAACTACATTGGCCTGATTCCCTTTTAGCCAGGGATATGTAGGAGACCTTCCGAAGCAAAGGTTCGGTCAAACTTTTCCAAAAAATGCTTCACACGGAGTGCTCCAACGGGCAAAAATCGCTCGTATCCACTCACTTATCTTTGCACGAAAACTCTTCATGTTTCCGCGCAAAGAGGGGCAGCTGTGAGCACGTGATTTTTGCCCTACGTGAGAATTACTCCCAAATTCAAAAATAAAATAGTTTTTCTTTTTGCATTGCGTGGGATTTTCCGTAAATTTTGTGCCATGTCTTAATTACTTATTTGTATCATTTGTCTATGTGTGTCATTGTTGAATTAATTAAAAAATAAATAATAAAAAAACACAAAAAAATATTAGGACTCAATTTTACAATTAGGAATTAATTAGTTTAGATCTTTTTTGTTTTTAATTATTTAGGATTTTAAATGAAGAAAACAAAAGAAATTGAAGCAAAATCGGATTTGGGCCATTTGAGGCCAACCAAACACCAAACCCGCCCAACACCTTGACCTTACCCGGCCCAAACCGCCTTCCCCCCACATTAACTGATCTAGACCGTTGGATTTTTATGATCCAACGGTCGAGATTAAAAGGATAATTTTAAACCCCAATACCCGGTTTCAGTCCCTCATTCACCAAACGAACCCTTATCCTCCTCTCTTAACCTTAGAGATCCGCCGCCTGCTGGAAATCGCCTCACGGCGGTTCCGGTAGGCCAAACCTCCCCAAATTTACACCAAATCTTCCCCTCACCTCCCCAGCACGAATCCATGAACCATTAACCTCGAATCATCCCCGAGCTCTTCGAATATTAGATCGAAGAATCGACCCAAAATCAAAACCATCCCAATCAACTCCAAACTCACACCATAGCGTCCCTAGACCTTCCTAACCACCACACCACCATTAGTCCGACTCGAATCTGTTCGAAATTGGTCAAGCCCCAAATTGAGCCTTCAAGAACCCTAGAATTCGAAAACTGGTAATTTTGTCCGAATTAAAGTTAATTGAAGTCAATAGACTTTAATTGGTTTGTTTTTCGTTTGAAAAACACTTCAATTAAAGTCCGTTTACTTCAAAAATTGCAAGCTCAAGTCCATTGGGACCGGGTCTATTCAATTCCGATTTCTTTCGAGGTAATCTTCTTTTTCCGTTTATTTCAATTTGTATTTGTATTTGTTTAGTTTTAGTTCGATTGAATTCTTCTCGATTATTGTTGGCCGTCCCTGTTCGTTCTTTCTTTCTCGAAGACCCTTTGTTTGGTCGAGTCTAATTCTGGGTTGTTTGTTTGATCACGAACGTTGTCGAATACGTGTTCGCGTCGATTAGCGTCGTCGAACAATTAGCTTTGTATTCCCCCGGCACTAGCCGAGATTTGTTTGAACCACTGTTTTGAATTGTGCTTCATTTGGCAATTTTTCTGATTTGCATTGTTGATTGATATTGATTCTGTTAGTTACTGAATTGGATATAGCTGTGTTAGTTTTTAACTTAAAATTTGAAAGCCAACAGCTAGTTTTTCTAAGAGGTGTAGTGCACATGAGAACTATTTCACATGTTTTGAACAGAAAGAACAGGCTGCCAATACACCTTTTGATTTAAAAATAGGCTTAGACAATAAGTAATGGGCTGGACAGAGAATGATGGCAGAAATTAGTCTATTAAACTCTTTTGAATCTTAAGAGCTGGAAAATCATAACAAAACATGGGGGAATGATGAAAGATAAATGGGTGCACATGTTGAAAGAAGATAGAAGCTGTAAAGAAGAGTGTTTGAATAAAAAATTTGTAAGCTTGGTCTTTAAATAGAGGATCTAAAAAACACACAAAAACACTAACACTCACTAGAAAACACTCTCTGGGAAATACATTCACACACATAGAGAATCTGGAGGACAGACATATACTCACAGAATAACCTACTGGAAAACAGAGAGAAAAGAGATAGACACTGAGAGTTTTAAAGAGAAAGAGTTCAGGAGTGTTTTTTTTCAGAAGGTTACTATTCTATTGAAAGAAAACACTATTCTATCGAATAAATTATGAATTCTTATAGTTGTTTCTCAGTAGCTTGCTGGTTTTTGAGTTGAGTCACTGTTTTGTTGAGGTTCAGAGGCATATTAGATTGACTCCAAGTAATTTGGAGCTCAATCGAACTAGTCTTGGTTAAGGATATTGGTCTATTGATAACTTCCGTTGTTTGTTGGGTATTTTTCCAAACTGGTCTATCCAATTGTAGCTGGTGTTACTCGTTGGTTACTGATTTTGAGATCTGCTGTTTGTTCACGTTGGTTGTTCCATTGTTGCTTTTGCTACTGTTGTCACTTATTACTTCTTTTTCCACTGTTCAGGTACACATTTTTGTATTTCGAGCTATTTTGAGATTGGAATGGAGTTGCCTTCAAGTTTTCTTTTTTCTTTTCCATGTTGAATTCCTTTATATCTGGATGTTTTCCAGTAGAAATCTTTTAGCCTATAACTCATTAATAAGTGTATAACTAGAGTGCATATGTGCTAATGTGTCATATAGTCCCTTATTCATTTCTGCAATATGACCATACTGTATGAACTATGATTTCTCACATTTGTGAAAGTTAAATACTTAATTGATTCCAGTGGTTGCTTCAGTTAGGCTAACTCAGTATTGCAGTTACAAAAATGGCAGGATATGTGAGCAAAATCATGTTGATTTTATGTAATATTGAATAAGGTTAATAACATGTTGTTAGTGAATAATGTTAGCCTAATGTTAGTTCTTAAGTACTAATGTATTTTCAACAGTGGTGAAAGAGGAATTAAAAAATGGTTTTTATATCACGATTTCAATAGTCTAATTATCTAATAACGTTAGCTTAAGTAAGTTACGAAAATAATTAGTTGGCTTTAGTAATATTATCACCAAACTCTTGTGTTTATTTAATCGTCAATTTCAGTAACCTTCACTAATAGATCAGGGTATAGGACAAATGTGAGCATGAAATAGAACTTAAATGGACAGTGATCGATCTTCTACTCGTCCAAATGTTTTGTCCGACTTGGTTGATCTTTAAGCCCAGCGTATATGTTACTAAGAGTTTTTGCCCAATGAGTTATTGCATGGTTTGGGCTCCCCGGCCCTAAGATCAAAATCGACACTATTTTGTTAGTATATAAACGGCCAGTTGTGGTTTTCAGTTTAGGTATCATTTTATCTAGTCTAACAATTGCTTTAATCGGCATAGTTTCAAAGTAAGTAATTCGGATACATTTTTATTTATTTACCTATTTGTCAAAAGTCCGAGTCTATGTTGTAATTAGTTTTTCTTTGGTCCAGTTTCAAATTAATAGAGCGGTTTAAATTTTAATTAGAGCATATAATTTATAAACATGTATAAAATCAGGTATTTTTAGCCATTTATAATAATTCAAGCGACCGTGCTAGAACGGGGTCCGGGGGTGCCTAACACCTTCCCTCGGGTCAACAGAATTCCTTACTTAGAATTTCTGGTTCGCAGACTTCATTTGAAAAGTCATAATTTTCCTCGATTCGGGATTTAAATAAATCGGTGACTTGGGACACCTTAATTTCCAAGTGGCGACTCTGAAATAAATAAAATAATCCCGTTTCGAATATTGTCACTTAAATTGGAAAAAACTCCCCTTTACGCTTCTACCTCCCGAGCGGGCGCGCCAAAAGGAGGTGTGACAGTTGTGTTGTCAACATTACTCCTTTGAACACTCAAATGTTCAAATGTTTGTGTGCAATATTTGTACTATCAGAAGGTTGCTCACATATAGATTCAATAAAAGGAATTGAATGAGGGACACATGATTGAGGAGATATTATCCAAATTGGTTGCAAATGGAAAGATAGATTCATTGAAAACTACATCTCTGGAAACAGTGATCTTTCCAATTGCCAGACTTAGGACTTTTTATCCCTTTGTATTGAAGGGATAGCCAACAAATACATGTGGTGTTGTTTTAGGTTCGAATTTGTCTATGTGAGGTTTAGGTACAGTGGGTAGCAGAGGCAACCAAAACGTTTTAGGTGAGAGTACTTTGGCTTTCTCTTATACAACAATACATGTGAAGTTTGATCATTAATAGAAGTGGAAGGAAGTTTGTTTATGAGGAAGGTTGCATTGAGAATACATTCACCCCAATATTTTAGGGGCAGTTTGGATTGAAAAGGGAGAGTTCTAGCTGTTTCAAGGAGATACTTGTATGTTCTTTCCACTACACCATTTTTTTACGGAGTGTAGGAGCAAGTTCTTTGATGTATGATACCTTTTGGATTGGAATAACATTTTTGTTTCTACACTGATGAACTCTAGTCCATTATCTGTTCTCATAGTTTTAACATTTACTCCAAATTGATTGTCTACCAGACTAATGAATCCCTTAAGTACTTGATGAGCATTGCTTTTATTGGATAGAAGATGAGTCCAAGTGGACCTACTAAATTTATCCACAATGGTCATGAAATACTTGTACTTATCATGTGTGGGCACATGATATGGTCACCATAAATCAACATGTAAGAGCTCAAAATCGTGTTGGTTGTGTTAGTTTTTTTAGGAAATGGGCCTTTCCTGTTTGGCCATTGGGTAGATGGTGTAATTAAAGGGTTGTTTGAAAGAAAAAGTCACCGAAATGGAGGATATACTTTTCATTTTTGCAAATGGAAATGCCCAAGTCTGTTATGCCACAGAACATCCACACTATCTCCAACACACAGATGAGAAAAAGCACTAGGACAATTAGATGATGAATTCACAGAAAGAAATTGTTTGAAGGTATTTATCAGAGCGACTGGTAGAGATATATATCTGTGAGCTCGTTCATCTTCACGTTGTGCCCGTGTCTCATTTTTTAGCGAGGTATTTACCTCACATTTCTGAAGGGTAGTACAACGTAAGTTGGGCAGACGGGTTGAGCTGAGCACAACATTTTATCCTCAGATGGACGGACAGTCCGAATACACTATTCAGATATTAGAAGATATGTTTCGCGCTTGTGTTATTGACTTTGGAGGCTCTTGGGATCAGTTCTTGCCACTTGTGGAGTTTGCCTACAATAACAGTTATCTGTCGAGCATCCAGATGGCTCCCTATAAGGTTTTATATAGAAAACGGTGTCGATCGCCGGCCGAATGGTTTAAGCCGGGGAGGCTCGATTATTGGGTACAAATTTAGAACAGGATGCCTTGGATAAGATTAAGATCATTCAGGATAGACTTCGCTCTGCTCAGTCCAAGTAGAAGAGTTATGCCGACCGTAAAGTTCGTGATGTTGCATTCTTGGTTGGAGAAAGAGTGTTGCTCCATGTGTCACCCATGAAGGATGTAATGAGGTTTAGAAAGAAGGGAAAGTTAAGCCCTATGTACATCGGGCCTTTTGAGATTCTTTAGAGAGTGGGTAAGGTATCTTACAAGCTCGTATTGCCACCCAGTTTATCAGCACTTCATCCTGTATTTCATGTGTCCGTCCTCCGGAAGTACCATGGTGATCCGTCTCATGTGCTAGATTTCAGCTCTCTCCAGTTGGATGAGGATTTGACTTACGAGGAGGAGCCGGTAACTATTCTAGATCGGCATGTTCGTTAGTTGAGGTCAAAGAGTTATCCTTCGGTTCGAGGGCAATAGAGAGGTCAGCCTGTTAAGGCAGCTATCTATCTAGGAGTCCGAGTTCGATATGCGGAGTACATATCCCCACCTTTTCACCAGCTCAAGTACTTTTTTATGATCCAAAAAGGGCCATCTTATATTTTAGAACCCGATTTAGTTCTCTTAAGCCTTAAAAATCTCATTTTTACCCTCCTCGATTTGCGAGCGCAGTTCGGGCGTGTTTCCGGAAAGCTTTTATGTTGAAAGTTGATGAAAATAATAAATTTTGCCTTAAAAATTGATTCTAGTTGACCTCGGTCTACATTTTGAGTAAACGAGCCTGGACCCGTGATTTAAGTTCATAGTGGGTCCGTAATGAAATATGGGACCTGGGCGTATGCCCGGAATCGAATTCCGAGGTCCCTAGCTCGAGCTATGAATTTTTGTTGAAAAATAAAAGACTGGAAATCTAAGGGTTTTAAGAATTTGGTTAATATTTGATCTTGTTGGTATCAGGTCCGTATTTTAGTTTCGGAGTCCTCTACAGGTTCATTATGATATTTAATACTTGTATGTAAAATTTGGTGAGAAACGGAGTTGGTTTGACGTGATTCAGATGCCCGGTTGTGAAAATGGAGGTTTTAAAGCTTTCTTGAAAATTTCATCCGGTTTGGTGTTCAATTCGTAGTTCTAAGTGTTATTTTGACGATTCGATTACATGAGCAAGTTCATATGATATTTTAGGACTTGTGTTGGCTTGGAGCCCCGAGGGCTCGGGTGAGTTAGGCTACGGGATGATTTGTACTTAGAAAAAAATCTAGTTTCTGTAGCTTGAGTGCTTTCTAATTTCTTCTTCACGTTCTCGTTCGCGAAGCTACTCTCGCGAATATGAAGTATAAGCTGGGCTGGGGTGGTTTTGTTCAACGCAAAAGTGAGGCCCTAGTCGCGAGTGCGAAGCACTAGGGGGTCTGCTCATCGCGAATGCGATTGGCAACACGCGAACGCGTAGAGTAAATGTATGTAGGCTGGGAATCTGTAGGTTGTTCTACGCGAACGTGATGGCTCACGAACGCTGAATAACCTTTCGCGAACTCATAAGCCTTTTAGGTTGCTACCTTTCGCGAACACGGTAGGCCCTTAGCGAACGCGAAGAAGGCGTGCAAATGGTTTATAACAGAACTAAAATAGGATTTTTGCCATTCTTTCTAAAATTCCAAAACTAGAAGACCAAGGGGCGATTTTCAAAAGATAATTTCTTCCCCAATTTATTGGTAAGTGATTCTAAACTACTTTCTTTCAATTACCCATTACATTTTAAGAATTTTCAATCTAAACTCTAGGGTTTTATGGTGGAAGTTGGGGAATTGGGTAGAATTAGGAATTTTTATAATTGGAATTTATACTTCGAATTGAGGCCGAATTTCGAAACAAAGTACATAATGGGCCCGGGAGGTGAATGGGTGAATGAATTTTGGTCCAAACCTCGGATTTTGACCAAGCGGGCCCGGGGTCAATTTTTGACTTTTGGGGGAAAGTTTAGGAAATCTAAATTTTATGCATTGTAGTTGCTTCCTTTAGCAATATTTGATGTTATTGAGTTAATTGTGGCTAGATACGAGTGGTTTGGACGCAAATTATAGGGGAAAGGCCTCGGTAGAGTCGTGAATTGACCGCGGAGTGAGGTAAGTATTGTGTTTAACCTTGACTTGTGGGAATTAGGAACCCTCAAACTTGTGTTATGTGAATTCCATGTAAGCGGCGTATATGCAAGGTGACAAGTCCTTATATGCCGCCGAATTATCCGTTCTCCCTGATTTATCGCTTTTTCTTAATTGTTTTCCTTAATATCTTAATTATTACATGCTCTAAATGCTTTCCATGCTTAATTTTTATGTGTTAAATATCTTCTTCTGTGAATCATGTTAGCTATTTTCATAGTTTCCCTAAGCCCTGCTATTTGCTTAATTTGACTTGTTTGCACCTCCTAACTGTAAATTGCTGGTTTGGTCTTGCTGAGCAGTATTATTTGAGTAGATTCTATATTGAACAAGGTTTTCTTTTCTTGGTTTAGTTTGGTATTTAATTATTTATCGTAAAGGCCTTGTGATCTAGATTGTTGATTTGACAGTGTACATTGAGTGTATGGTACTGATATAGTGGGATCGGGTCGCACGCCGCAACATGTGGAATAAAGGTGAATATGCTTATACGGTGGGATCGGGTTGCACGCCACAACATGTGGAATAAGGGTGGATTGATATGGTGAAATAAGAGCGAATTATGATATTAATATTGATATATGGTGGGATCAGGTTGCACGCCGCAACATGTTTATATTATTATGGATGTTAATATTGATATGGTGAAATAAGGGAGGATCTTGTGTTGTCTGGTGGGATCGTGTTGCGTGCCACAATAATATATGTGTATCTTTTACTCGAGATATGTTGGCTTGCGTTATTTGTTTGAACTATTAAAGATTGGTGTTCCTATACGGTGCTAGTTCATTTTTGAGAATGTGGTTATCATTTCCAATTACCTATTTAATTCTATTCAATATTTCTATTATGCTGTCATTATTTTATATACTGCGTACAGTTTTTAGTGTAAGTGACCCACCTTAGCCTCATCACTACTTCGTCGAGGTTAGACCCGGCACTTACCAGTATATGTGGCCGATTGTATTGATACTACACTCTGCACACTGTGCTAATTTCGGAGTCGATCCTAGCAGGAGCTACTAAAGAGCTCGAATTGGACATCCACGAAGACTTGAGGTACAACTGCCTAGTGCCCGCAGCTCCTAAGGCTGAAGTCCCCTTCCTGTTATTATCTAGTTGTGTATTTTCATTCAAACAACTTTCTGTTTATTTCAAACCTTTATATGTACTATTCTAGCAGCTCATGAACTTGTGACACCAGGTTTAAGGAATTGTAGTAAATTTTTGGCTGGTTTAGTTTGGCATATTTGCTTAAATTATTTTAGTTATTTTAGTTCTTCCTTATAGTTATTACTTAAACTGTTAAAAGGAATAAATTGTTTTAACGTTGGCTTGACTAGCAAGTGAAATTGTTATAAATTGTTTTAACGTTGGCTTGACTAGCAAGTGAAATTGTTAGGCATCATCGCCATCCCGATAGTGAAAATTTCGGATCGTGACAAAAATATGTCTGAGAAAAATATATTTATAAAAATAATATTTAAAAGTTGAATAGTATTTATCAAATTAATTAGCCAAAACCAACCAAAAAATAGTTTGGAGAAAAGAACTTTTGAAAACTATTTTGGAGCTCGGCCAAACGTCCTAGAAGTGTGAGAGAAATGTGGACAAATCACCTGCAAATTTGTTCTCCAATGGCGTACAGAAGAACATTTCGAACCTCGCTCAGCTCAATCTCTCGTTCAATCACATCTCCGGCGAAATTCCGGCGAGTCTCCGATGGGCATCAACTTCAGTATTTTCAGCTTGAACGGTCGAGAAAATGTGAAAGAAGTTAGGTTCTATGCATTGACTATTTACACATTCAGGTAATTGAAGATATCTAATAGCATTGATCAGAATAAGGAAAAGGGTTTAAAATGTACCTAAATTATTGGAAAATACCCTTATTGGCTAAAAATACTCTTTCTTTTGTTTACTTATGTCTTTTGACCTAAATTTAATTATTATTCTTTTTGTAAAACTTAAAAAAAAAAATTGCAAACTATTTCTCGTTTTCTTAGAACTAATGCACCAATAGTTGACTAATGTAGCAAAGTCTTTTGTTTTTTCATTTGTACAAAAAAACAATTTGGTTTTTACAAGAAAAGAATTTTCATTTTTTTCGGTGTGTTTAATGTAAGAAATTACCGTATTTTCTAGAATTTCTAGTGTGGCTCACATATAAGGTAATAAATTATTTATCTTGTCTCTCAAAAGAAATAATATACTGTATTAGATAATATTCTATAGTTATGCATATATGGTAGTTTCTTTGATGGAAAGAAATTACCATATATTAGTAGTCCCTAGGGTAATTATAATTTATGGAGAAGTCCCTAGGGCTAAAGTATTTGCCTAAGAGTCCCTAGCCTACCTATAAATACGCCTATGACTCCATCAGTCTGGCATCCCAACGATAGGCTTAGGCTAGAAGGCTCTAGGTTTTCTGTCAAAGTTTTACGAGGCGATTCCACAACACTTGAACAATCATGGCTGAAGGTACGTTCCTTGTTTAATTTCCGCTGCGCTGGCTCTGTGTATGTATTAGAATTTCAACATGTGGTATCAGAGCAACCCTTTAGCTAGTTTGTTCACTGTTCGGAAAATTTGTTGACGCAATATATAGCAGTTTAAATTCTTGTATGACTGAATAACTGAAACAGTACTAGTGTACTAAAGTTATACCATCTTGTGTAGGCTTTCAATTTTATAGTTTAACGGGTTAAATAAAGGCCTGATACAATCTATATGGTTGGTCATATGTTTCACTATTTCATATTGTTTGATAAATCTCTTGGCATCTCTGCTTTTCCTTCTACTCGTTCTCAATATCGGACCCAAGTTTGATATTTTCCTTTTATGATTCTTTTAGTTTGGATTCCATTAATTTTTAATCATTCTAGATCAAGACTGCGTAATTAAATAATAGAATGAGCCAATATTTTAAATCTTTGAGATATTATTTTGCTATTTGGGAATTATAACGAGCTCTTAAACTGTTTTTATAGAAACAGTAATATTATTCCTTTAAGCTCTTTAACTTGTTGGCCAGAAAGTCATGAATCATGTTCCAAGTATACTACACTATATGGAATTAATTTAATTTCTTCTTGAGTCACCCTTATTTCTTAGAAAACAATAATATTTGATGCCGTAACAGTTTTTCCTTTTAGACACATGAATCATGTTTAGTACAGATTCATCATGATCAATATTTTCTTAGTCGTGTATTAGACGTGAATGAAAACATTTATACATTTAAGTAACTAGAGCAATTGTTTACTTGTAAAGAAATTTGCTACTTTTCAATGAGATTCTTATAATATTTAGGTTAGTTATAAGAATAAGACTTGATTCTTGGAATAGTATAAGCATTGTATGTGCCTGCTTCGAAACCAATCAACATATGGTTTAAGGTTAATTATTTTAAGATGTTATTTTGAGTGTTCTTTTATGTGACGTACTTAGGAGTAGCCACAACATCTTGAGTACTTGATATAAAAGAAGTTAAGTTGTTTAATCACATAGAGTTTAGTGATTAAAATTATAATGACATCTACTTAGTCCAGTTATCTCATTAAAATGGCAACCCGGCCCTACAGGGAGGTAACCATTTTGTTGAGATTAATTGGAATGAGATAGTAAACCTTTTAGTTAAAAATTATCTTATGCCCACAGGTACAGATAAATTTTTATATATTTTGGTTTACTAGTCTAATAAAGTTAGTAAATTCTATGCATGGGTTGCAACCTCTACCCACATGAATGTCTAGAATTTACTATGAATTGGTATTTTACGCGATTCACCCTTGATGGAATGTACTTCATAGCTTATGTATGTTTATCCTTGTTTTACAGTCTTTACCACTTTTCCTACCGCTATTTTTAATGAGAATGCTCGAATTCCAATGCTTTCTAGTGACAATTATACTGAATGGAAGGAGAAAGTCCTTCTCACTTTAGGGTGCTCGGATCTGGACCTGGCACTCCGTGTGGATGAACCACCTATCCCCACGGAATCAAGTACGCCAGCTGCTAAGGCTAGTTATGAGCGGTGGGAGCGATCTAATCGCTTAAGTTTAATGCTCATAAAAGCTCACATAAGCCAAAGCATTAAGGGTTCTATCCCTAATAGCGATAAGGTCAAAGCTTACATGAAGGCAATTGATGAACAATTCGTAAGCTCTGACAAGGCATTGGCCAGCACCCTTATGAAGAGGCTCTCAAGTATGACTTTCGACAGAAGTCGTACAGTACGTGAGCACATTATGGAGATGAGAGACATTGTTGCTAAACTCAAGTCCCTTGAGGTTGATATGTCTGAACCATTTCTTGTGCATTTCATTCTCAACTCACTTCCTGTGGAATATGGTCCGTTTAAGATTTCTTACAACACACATAAGGATAAATGGTCAATCAATGAACTTTTGACCATGTGTGTTCAAGAAGAAGAGAGGTTGAAGCATGAGACACCTCAAAGTGTTAATATGGTGACTCATGGTAAGAGAAATGCAAAGAAGGGCAGAAGTGTTCCCATGAAGAAGAAAAGCACATTTGACAAAGATATTTGTCGTTTCTGTAAGAAGAAGGGACACTGGAAGAAAGATTGCCTGAAATACAAGAAATGGCTTGAAAAGAAAGGTAATTTTACCTTTGTATGTTATGAATCTAATTTTACTGAAGTTTCTGATAATACATGGTGGATTGATTCTGGTGCTACAATTCACATTGCCAAAATCATGCAGGCTTTCTAACTCAGAAGAAGCCGATAGGAAGTGAACAATACGTCTATTCTGGCAATAGGACGCGTTCACGTGTGGAAAGCGTGGGGACTTATAGGCTCATTTTGAAAGATGGGTTTCACTTAGATTTAGAAAATACCTTTTATGTTCCAGAATATTCTAGAAATTTAATTTCTCTTTCAAGACTATCGATTAGTGGATATGATTTGAATTTTCATTATCCTTCCGTGAAACTTTTGAAAGATAATAAAGTTATTGGTTTTGGAAATTTGAATGGAAATTTATATAAACTTGAGCTAGACCCCACATTTGAATGCAATGTTTTAACTTTGCATGATAAAGAAATTGGCACTAAGCGATGTATTGTCAATGAGAACTCATCTAGTCTTTGGCACAAGAGATTGGGACACATCTCTATTGATAGAGTCAAAAGGTTGGTTAATGATGGAGTTCTAAAAACTCTTGATTTTTCTGACTTTGGGACTTGTGTGGACTGCATAAAGGGTAAGCAGACCAATAAATCAACTAAAGGTGCCAAAAGGAGTTCTCAATTACTTGAGATCATACATACAGACATATGTGGACCTTTTCCAACCCCTTGCTTGAATGGTGAGAGATATTTCATCTCGTTTATTGATGACTATTCAAGATATATGTATCTCTATTTTCTCTTTAATAAATCAGAAGCACTTGATGCTTTTAAAGTCTACAAAACAGAAGTAGAGAAACAAACTGGTGCTCAAGATCAAAATTGTAAGATCTGATAGGGGTGGAGAATATTATGGTAGGTACACAGATAAGGGACAAGTTAAGGGTCCATTTGTTGAGTTCCTTGAAAGTGAAGGTATAATTGCTCATTAGACCATGCCAGGAACACCACAACAAAATGGTGTGGCGGAAAAAAGGAACCGGACATTAATGGACATGGTAAGAAGCATGATTAGCAGATCAAGTTTACCTTTATCCTTGTGGAGTGAAGCCTTAAAAACCGCTGTGTATATTTTAAATAGGGTTCCATCCAAGGCTGTCCCCAAGACACCTTTTGAATTATGGAAAGGATGGAAACCTAGTTTAAATCATTTACACGTTTGGGGATGTCCAACTGAAGTGAGGGTTTATAACCCACAACTAAAGAAATTGGATGAAAGAACAATAAGCGGTTATTTTATAGGCTATGCGGTTAACTCTAAAGGATTTAGGTTTTATTGTCCTTCTCATTCTCCTAAAATTGTTGAAGCTAGAAATGCTAAATTTCTTGAGGATCATGAAGAGAGTGGGAGTGGTTTGACTCAAAGAGTGGAATTGGAAGAGATAAGGGAACCACCCGTGGTACCTTTATATATTGGGAACTTGAATGTTTCTCAGAGAAATTCTCATGAATTATCTGAACAACAACAAGTTCAAGAGCCACCACCACTGTAGGAGCCACAGTAAGATCAACCCACTTTACCTGAACCCACTGAAGAAGTGTCAGAACCAGTGGGAGTGAGAAAATCCTCAAGAATTAGAAAATCAGCAATTTCTAGCGACTATATTGTGTATCTCCAAGAGTCTGATTTTGATATTGGACTAAAAGATGATCCATGCTCGTTTTCACAAGCCATGAGTGGAGAAAACTCCACATTTTGGTATGATGCCATGAAAGAAGAGTTAGAATCTATGGCTAAGAATAAAGTCTGGGATCTCGTCGAATTACCAAAGGGATCCTCTACCATAGGTTCCAAGTGGGTCTTTAAAACTAAAAGAGACTCATCGGGTAATATCGAACGATATAAAGCCAGACTTGTAGCCAAGGGTTTTACTCAAAGGGAAGGCATTGATTACCATGAAACCTTCTCTCCAATATCAAAGAAGGATTCATTGAGAATAATCATGGCATTAGTAGCTCATTTTGATTTAGAGTTACATCAAATGGATGTGAAAACAGCTTTTCTGAATGGAGATCTTGAAGAGCAGGTATACATGAGTCAACCTGAAGGATTTTGTGATAAGGACAAAAGTCACCTTGTTTGCAAATTAAATAAATCCATTTATGGGCTAAAACAGGCTTCCCGCCAATGGTATATTAAATTCCACAATGTTGTTTCTTCATTTGGATTTACGGAGAACGTCATTGATCAATGTATATACCTTAAGATAAGTGGGAGCAAATATATTTTTCTGGTCCTATATGTGGATGATATTTTACTTGCAAGTAGTGATTTGGGATTGTTGCACGAGACTAAACAGTTCCTTATCCAGAATTTTGAGATGAAGGATATGGGTGAAGCCTCTTATGTCATTGGCATAGAGATTCACAGAGATAGATCCCAAAGATTACTTGGACTGTCTCAGAAGGCCTACATTGAAAGAATTCTGAAAAGATTCGGGATGAAGAACTGTTCACCTATAGCAGGACCCATAATTAAAGGTGACAAATTCTCATTGAATCAATGTCCACAAAATGCATTGGAAAAAAGACCAAATGAAAGACATTCCTTATGCTTCGCTTGTTGGAAGCCTTATGTATGCACAGGTCTGCACTAGACCCGACGTTTCTTTTGCGGTAGGAATGCTTGGCAGATATCAAAGTAACCCTGGTCTTGACCATTGGAAAGCTGGTAAAAGGGTCTTGAGATATTTGCAAGGAACCAAGGATTTTAAGCTCACATACAAATACTCTGACTCATTGGAGGTGATTGGATATTCAGACTCTGATTTGGGTGGATGTAAAGACACTGGTAAATCTACTTCAGGATACATTTTTCTCCTTGCTGGAGGTGCTGTATCTTGGAGAAGTGTCAAGCAAACCATTGTTGCAACATCCACAATGGAAGCTGAATTTATAGCATGCTATGAAGCTACATCACAAGCGTTATGGTTGAAGAACTTTATTTCCGGCCTTAGGATAGTCGATTCCATTTCAAGGCCATTGAGAATCTTTTGTGACAATTCAGCTGCAGTTTTCTTTTCTAAGAATAATAAAAGTGGCAGCCGAAGCAAGCACATCGACATAAAGTACTTGATGGTTAGAGACTATGTGAAGAAGCAAGATGTAAATTTTGAGCATATTAGTACTACTTTGATGATTGCTGATCCTATGACTAAAGGTCTGCCGGCTAATATTTTCAAGGATCATGTAACCCATATGGGGCTTAGTAGCTCAATTTAGTCTTGCTTTGCTCTCTAACGGTTTGTCTAGACATTATGTTTATTTTGATATACATGACAGTGCACACTTTTGGTTTTTCATGTATTATTTGTGATCATTGGATCAATAAAGTTGGACTCTGAATGACTTATATTAAGCTCATTCATAAAGTTGTTAGACACTTTATTAGAATATATTGTGCATTGTAATACATGGAAGGAAATGTTTGTTTAAAAGCATGACCGCCATGATTCGTGTAATGATATATTCTAGTTAAAGTGATTATCGCATAACTTTTAGTTGAGTGATAAAGTTTGTGGCCATATTATATGTTTATCACTTATAAAGGATTATCTGATTTTAAATATGTGGGCCAAGTGGGAGAATGTAAGAAAATTACCGTATTTTCTAGAATTTCTAGTGTGGCCCACATATATGGTAATAAATTATTTACCTTCTCTCCCAAAGGAAATAATATATCAGATAATATTCTGTTATGCATATATGGTAGTTTCTTTGATGGAAAGAAATTACCATATATTAGTAGTCCCTAGGGTAATTATAATTTATGGAGAAGTCTCTAGGGCTAAAGTATTTGCCTAAGAGTCCCTAGCCTACCTATAAATACGCCTGTGACTCCATCAGTCTGGCATCCAACGATAGGCTTAGGCTAGAATGCTCTAGGTTTTCTGTCAAAGTTTTACGAGGTGATTCCACAACACTTGAACAATCATGGCTGAAGGTACGTTCCTTGTTTAATTTCCGCTGCGCTGGCTCTGTGTATGTATTAGAATTTCAACATTTAAAGTATTTTGTTTTTGTAAAAACTGAAAAAGCATTGTAAAAACAGAAAAAAAAATTAATAAAATATTTTTGTTTCTTAAATACTGAAAAAACTATTTTCAATAAAATATTTTTGTTTTTGATATTAGGGTCAGTTCAGACAAGATAAAGGAGCTAAAGAACGCTCTTAATGTTTAATTAGTCTCCCTTCTTCATCATTTGATTACTCATTTTGTAAAAATTTTATGTGGCGCACTTTTTAATCTATTTAGACATTTTATATGTTTTGAAACAATTTAATATAAAATTCTTATTTTACGAGATGATATCTAATCACATAAATGTATATAATTTGTTTTAGACCAGAAATTTCAAAATTCTTTATTTCTTTTTAAATTTGGAAGTTTGTCTGATGGATTGAAATGAATAGTCATCGATAGATGTGAACAATGCGGTTTCAGTGTAGTTTGATAGAGCAGGTCTTTTTTAAAACCGTGTGACAAGTCAACCAAAGACTTAGATCAATTATAAAGAAGACAGTGCCTTGAACTGCAACTGAACACAATTTTCCTACATTTGCAAGCTACTTTCATATTCATTTTCAATGGCTTCTACTTCTTCATCCACTCAAAATTGGAAGAATGATGTTTTCTTGAGTTTTAGAGGTGAAGATACTCGTAAAACTTTTGTACATTGTGCCGGTTTGCCCCCTTTAGCTCTGAAAGTTTTAGGTTCATTTCTCTATGGATTAGACAAGAGCTAGTGGAGAACCACTTGGGAAAGCCTGAAGGATATGCCAAAATCATGAAATTCTTGCCAAGCTTAAGATAAGTTTGGAAGGACTGGGGTATACTGATCAGAGACTCTTCTAGATATTGCATGCTTTTATAGATGAAAATTGAGGACTTATGTTTGAGGAAATACTTGAGAGCTGTGATATCGGATCTACTATAAGAATAAAAGTCTTAATTGAAAAATCTGTCTTACTTATCTCACAATAAGACACAATTGAAATGCATGATTTGATACAAGAAATGGCCTAAGGTGGCTTGAGTGGGAAGGTTGCCTCTAAATTCATTGCCACAGAGTTTTGAACCATCAAAGCTTCTTCGCCTTGATATACATGAAAGTACTACACTTCAGAAACTCTGGTTAATTTTGAAGGTATGATTGTTACCATCCTTTCCCTTTGGCATTCTTATTCCATGCTCTTTTTACCCTAAATTGATCCACCTATGATAGGAGAACAACTTTTCATTTAAAATAGGATAACATTTTTTAAATTGTATTAATCATTCATAAATGTTACGTTATGTGCTTTAGAGGTGTCTGTCATCTTAAATTTGGCTGAATGTTATCACATAATTATAATTTATTTCCATTCTAAACGCGGTTTGGGCAAACTAAAAAACTTTGTTTCTCAGCTACTGTGAGCACTTGGAAGAAGTTCCAAGCTTTGAGATGATCTAAGTTGCACGGACTCTTCAATTTGGGTGCCGTCCCCGTCCCGATACGAGACTTGGACGGGTGCTGGAGCGGAAAACGTCCCGGATACGGTCAACCGACTTCGGACACTTTGACCGGAGTCCATCGACAAATTTGGGAGAAAAATTGAGTTTTTGATTTCTCAAAATAAAAAATTAAACAGATTTAAGTTATGGTAAATGGCACACCTTTCAATGTTGTAGTATTTTAGTCTCATATTTACTGCTTTGTGTGTCGGAGAAACCAAAAATTCAAAGTGTCATGTTCTGATTTTTTACTTCATGTAGACGGAACTTTGCCTTGAATTGCTTTCTTTTATTATACCCAATAAATAGCAGAAAAATGAATTCAGATGTTCTGATTTTGTACTTCTGATTTCGTACGGCTAAGAGAAAAAGAAGTAAGAAATCAGAAGGCAGGGGCGGATTTAGGGAAAAATTACACTGTATATATAAGACAAAATCTGTTTTTTACCTCTATATATTAAGTTTTGAACACCCTTAACACAATCCAAAAGTGTAGTTTTGTGGTCAAGGGTGTTCAAAATTTACATAAGGTCACGGGTTCAATTCCCACTAGCTACAAAAAAAATTTTTGAACCCCCTCCTGGCTCCGCCACTGCATAAAGGAGTTATATGCATATGGTCCTTTAGTGTTGAAGAGCATCCCTGATTTTAGTGTCATTCAAACAGCATATTGAGAATAGAGGTGAATGGACTGATATCTTGCACTTTGTCCTCCGGTTAATTAGGGTGGCATCTCAGGTCTCTCTCTCTCTCTCGTTATTTTTCGGCATAGATTAAGTTTAAGGAAATAGAGATTGGAGCTGATACAATTTTCTTCGTGTAGTGTGAGAAAAGGCTACCATTAGCATTTTTCCTCTGGAGATATAAGATGGAGCGGGTTCAATTATTATCGGAAAGAACAAACAAAAAGATTCTCCACTCCACTTGATCCATGTTGGTATGCAAGTAAATTCAAAGGATTTGTTATATGCTTTCGTGTACTATTGGATACTGTTCAGAACCAGAAACCTTTGGATGCTAAATCACGAAGAGGAAGTCGCTGGTTCGGTTGCACTAAGGTTACGACTAAGTTACTGCAAAGATATGACATGCAAGAACAAGATGTACTCCAGAAAAAAGTGCCTGCTTGTTGCTCGCCAAATATTTTGCTCTCATGGTAGTAAATACGCCGTCTGCTTTAGCTACATGCCTTTTGTAGCACTATGGCGTACTTCTGATAGTGAAAAGGGGAAGTGGCCAAATGACTATTGCTTCTTTGAGGCGTCTATAGACCCAGGCTTGCAACAAAATGGGGACTTCTTCTGGTGTACGAGAATAAAATTCAACAGATAGATCAATCAACCATTACGGTCCAACGTGATGTGGAATCTCCGAGTTCTGACCTGTTGAGAGAATCTAACGATGACCAAGGCCAGAAGTTGGAGGATGCTTCTGTTAAGAGAAGACGGCTTGATTTTCGTCAAAGAGATAATATGGTGTCATTTGAAGCTGGCTGCTCTATGAAATTTAAAGTGATGAAGGATTCGTGCTCTCCCAGTAGTTTCAAACTTCCCAAATAATTCCTGATAGACAATTGGAAGCATCATGCTCTTCTGCAGCTTAAAGCCTCCAACACAGGGAAGAGTCATGCTCTTCTGGACAGCCCCAAACTTTACAGATCTCTTTAGCTGATCGGCAAGTTGATGAAGAATGAGACTACCTCCTACATGGTATTTGAACAACTAAAAGAACAAAGCTCTTCTGTACGTCCTGAAATTTTTGAAGTCTCTGCAGATGAGCACAAAGATATTTCAGTGACAAATGGGTCAAGCGGCTGTGAGGTATTCCAAAAATTGGCGGCACCATGCTCTTCTGGACAACCTCAAATTCTCCAGCTCTTTCCCGAGCGTTCATGATCTAGAATCACTAGCAGCCTCTTAATTTGCTGGCGAAAAGGCTAAAAATGGCAGGATGTCAAGGTTGGCGTGAAGCTTCTGGTGAGATCTTATGCTTTTCTGCATGCCTGTTGGGCGTGTACATGTCCTTTTCTTTTTGTTTTATCCTGATGCTACTTTTAGGTACTTCTGTTTGGTTTCAGTTATTCATGTTTCTTGTGATTCAGGGAGCATTTATTTGCTCTGAAGCTGTTATATGCAAATCTTCTGGCTGGTTCTCTCTGTTTCGGTTATTTTAGCTGGCATCTTAGCATGGTTTTTCTTTCTGCTACTACTTAAATAGGTGTGTGAGTAAACTGATATGGAGTGAAGTGCTTGAGAATTGACTATTATAACTGACTCGTATATGACCTTGTACAATCCGAAAAGGGTCTAAAATGCCCTTCTACGTTTTAATGTAATTCCACGTGGATTTACATATCTTTCGTTAGTGGATAAGGGCATTTTTGAGCCCATTTTTAGACGGCAAGGGCATATAAAGGGCCAACTTTTAACAGAGGGCTTTGATGCCCTATTTCCTATAGTATAGGGGTATTTTAGGCCCTTTTCCGTATATTAAAATAAAATTTATTTCTTTATTAATGTAGACTTTGGAACATTACATGTCAGTGATGGCATCTTGTGATTGTGTAAGAGTTTCCACACGTCATGGGGTCACCTTACCTACTACATTAAGGTTTTGAGTTGAATGTTCAAATTCTTTCACAGAGTAGGCCGCAGTCGTAAGTTCAAGTTCACTACCACCCTTATCAAATAGAATTTCCACATGCTTGGCTGAAGGAAAAGATGCATGCTTACATGTGATGAGAGTAATAAAATTCAACATGGTATAACAACTGGACTCATTACGTATGTTAGGCCTCCAATTTTATGTTATGCACGTAGACGTTTGCTAAGCGAGGCGAAATGCCCAACCTATTTTGCGCATAGCTTCAAGCTTAAGGTTTTCTCAAATGAGCCTTTGATAACTCTAGGTGCTAAGAAGCTCGATTCTGTTTTTCTTTTTTCTTTTTAAAATTAGATGTTCACTTCTGATGAACTATAAATTATTATTTTCATTTGTCATAAGTTTAAACATAATTGAACCTATTTTTATATTGGACAAAAAAATAACTCATCCACTGAGAAGTATAGCTAGTTTGGATATTTGGAATAAAGTTGGACAAGATCTTCTTGCTCATTGTAAGTGTCACCTTTTTTTCAACTAACTTTTAATCCAAAGTGGATTGAACTCCCTTTATTGAACGCTCCTTGGTTATATAGGTAAACTGTATATTAAAAATTTAAAAAAAATGATGTACACACACATCTTCGGCTGAATTATCTTGTCATAAGGAATGTCTCTAGGGTTATAGTCAAAGAGGTCCAACATTTGTATGAGGTCCCCTGTTGAACTCCATTAGCATCACTTTGTTGTCCTTTTGAAGAACGTCCTTGGTATAAATTCTTGGTCCGCCCGTTCTTATTCCAAATTTCTCTTTTCACCACCATGGTAAATTATCAAACTGTTTTCCATATATTATGTTGATATCAACCAAATTGAAGGTTTTCTGATCTTGTAAGCTTGTTTCTAAGGTTTGTCTTTGAGCAGTGTGTCACATCGAATTCTGACTGACAATGCTCACCAGAAAGGCAATGTCAGGTTGAGTCCAGAAACTACAGTCCCATTGCCTACTTTAAACCTTATATTTGAAATTTCTTCTCATAATTTCACTATCATCAGTAGAGTAACTATGTATACCTTAGTGATCAGATTGGTCCTCCACCCTCTATACAAAAACCACATTTGTGAAATATTACCTTGCTATTTTCCCAATAGGGCTATGTTAGCTCCATTTAGATTTAGCCCTTTGTCGCTCCGATTTTTCCCTCAAGAGAAAAAAGAAAAAGGCTCTGTTAAACACCATAGCCGTAACTCCTTTGCCCTCCACCTTCATAGGAGCTGTTTAGAGAATCTAATGATGAGCAAGTTCTGAAATGAATGATGCTATTTCTTAAGAGAAGATGACTTGATTAATATTGAAAGAATGATATAGTTCCTTGTCCTTTTCAATTTCAATGGTACTGTTGGATACTGTTGTTTGTTTGTTTCCAGTTAATGATGTTTCCTCGAATATAGAGAGCATTTATCTGCTCATAAACTGTTACAACCAGGATCTTCTTGCTCATCAGAGGTATCTCTTTCTATGGTATAACTGTTTGCGGTTGTGCAACCTTTGTGCAGTTTATAGTGCACAAAATTTAACTTACTTAACTGTTTCTTCTTAACTGGCTTCTGTTATGAAGAAGGCAGTTTAAAAGAAAATCTGCTTTCCTAGTAGGACTTTGTTAAATACCAAGCCTCTGGCTCCTGAATCCCCACCTTCATAGAAATTGTCACTGTTTCTCAGTTAACTTGATGAGATACGAGAGTAATAACATAAAAATTTACAAGTTATCTGCTACAACTTTGTTGGATAAAACTACTTTACCAACTTGTTGTCTTTGTGGATTGAACATAATCTGGTGCATTGTTCGAGGTGAATTCAAATTGGACCACACTTTACCAATATAAAATATAATAAGATATTCAACAATTAAAAAGAAAACAGGAAACTATAGAAAGCTTGCTTGTTGTATACGTAGATATAAAATTGAGCAGAAAAGGTTATAGGGCATAGTAGAAGAGGAAGAGGGGTTGCACAGGCAATAAATTCAACAGGTAAGACGAGTACTAAAGTTGAAATTAATTAAAGAATGTCTAGTATAATATTAATGATTGCAACCTGTGGATATTAATTTCAACAGCCGGCCTAGTAACATTGCAAAGTGTTTGGGCTAGAAAGCAGCTTGAATTAGAGTTTGTTTTATCTTTTTGTCCTTTGTGAATGTTTGGATGTGGTATTTGGAAAAATTGATATTTGGATTATTCTGATAGATTGTCTTTGTGGTTTGATAGCTGTGTTTTGTTTT
>JASVEL010004230.1:0-110546 GCA_032618575.1 Nicotiana noctiflora
CATTGACGGCAGAGAAGTAGGGTGCGAAGAAGATTATTAAACTGGGGCAGAAAATTTTCTTTTCAGTTTGAAAATTTTCTGGAAGTCAATACCCATTTGGGGAAGAAGGAAAGTCTTAAGGGAAATGGTCTTCGAACTAGTGTCATCCTCAACAACCTTCAAGAAGAGTGAAACACCAATTTTGAGGAAATGAAAATCTACCGGCAGTGTTATCTTCAGCAAGTTCCGAGGTGGTCGGACAACACAGAGTGGTAAAGGAAGAAAGGAAATCTCATCTTCAACAAAATAACCCCCAGCAAGTTGAGAAACACAGAACGGGGAAGGGATAAATGGAAAAACCCATCCCCAGCATGAGTATCATCAAATAATAACATCCCCGGCAAGTTCTGATAATGAAACACAGAGCAGGGAAAGAGGAGGAGAACCATCCCCAGCAGGAGCACCACAACCAGCCACCACATTTTAAAACTAACCAATTTTTCTTTGATTTGAAACAGGAAAAAAAAGGGGTTGTCGGCAGCAAAGCATGCCACGAAGAAGATTCTCAAACTGGGGCAGAAAATTTTCTCCTGTTGCGAAAATTTTCTCGAAACCAAATACTCGGTTAGGGAAAGAAGCTAGATAACGCGAGGAAATGATCTTTGAACCCGGTTATCCCAGCAGATTTGAAAGAAAGAAAACAACAAGCCGTGATAGATGAAATTATACCCCCAACAGACAGGACAAGACGAGGAAGCTTGCGTTCAGAAAGGCAAGAAGCCGGTATCACCCTCAGCAGTCCTTGGAAAATGAAACATTGATTTCGAGATTTCACCGGCAGCATTATATCCTACAAGTTTTTCAAGGGAGCGAAGCGCGAGCCCCGACGGAGGTTTGGAAAGAGGAAGAAGGAAAGGGGATCCCCCGACAGGGTAATCCCCAGCCGATGACACTTCAATCCCCAGCGATCTCGAGAGAGAATAAAGGTTCTGACGGAAGTAGAAAAGGAGGAAATAAAGAAGATTTTCCCCAAGCAGCATTCGTCCAGCAAGTAAGTAATTAGTTCCAAAGACATCCCCGGTAGTCAAGAGAAAAATAACACAACCCGGAGGAAAGCAATTCCAAAACAAGGTAATTCAAGAGAGGAATGGCGAAGTCTTGTCAAGAAGTTCGACGCTGAAGCAAGGAGCCGACGTAGAGGAATGGCGTTTAATGTTCGGAGTTGATGGCCCGCCCGAAGCGAGGAATGGCGATTTATTTTTTCAAAAGACGTGGTTGAAGTCAGGAGCCCGCCTGAAGAGAGAATGGCGATTTATTTTCAAAAGATGTTGTCGAAGCCGGAGCCCGCCCGAAGCGAGGAATGGCGATTTATTTTCAAAAGACGTTGTCGAAGTCGGAGCCCGCCCGAAGAGAGGAATGGCGATTTATTTTTCAAAAGATGTTGTTGAAGTCGGGAGCCCGCCCGAAGAGAGGAATGGCGATTTATTTTCAAAAGATGTTGTTGAAGTCAGCAGGAGCCCGCCCGAAGAGAGGAATGGCGATTTATTTTTCAAAAGATGTTGTTGAAGTCAGGAGCCCGCCTGAAGAGAGGAATGGCGATTTATTTTTCAAAAGATGTTGTCGAAGTCAGAAGCCCGCCTGAAGAGAGGAATGGCGATTTATTTTTCAAAAGATGTTGTTGAAGTCAGGAGCCCGCCGGAAGAGAGGAATGACGATTTATTTTTCAGAAGATGTTGTTGAAGTCAGGAGCCCGCCTGAAGAGAGGAATGGCAATTTATTTTCAAAAGATGTTGTTGAAGTCAGGAGCCCGCCTGAAGAGAGGAATGGCAATTTATTTTTCAAAAGATGTTGTTGAAGTCAGGAGCCCGCCTGAAGAGAGGAATGGCGATTTATTTTCAAAAGATGTTGTTGAAGTCAGGAGCCCAGCAGTCAGGAGGGAAAGCAACATGACCCAGGAGAAAAGCAGTTCCGAAACAAGGTAATTTAGGAGAAATGATGGTTCAAGAGACGATGCAGGAAGAAGAAATTGGTACAGGAAGTAGAGGAATGGCGATTTATGTCAAAAGATGTTGTTGAAGTCAGGAGCCACCTGAAGAATGGAGTGGCGGTTTAATTTTGAAGTTGTAGTTGAAGTCAGGGAGAATGTAATAGAAATCCCCGGCATGAATCCAAGTTCGTAATCGGAAGGAAGGCAACAAGGATCAGAAAGATAGATTCAGACTTCGAAGGAGAATAGTTCGAAGATCACAAGGAAGGGACCAATGGTCGGAGTTCGGCAATCAAGATATGCCGAAATAACAATTGTCAGAAGAGAAGAAGCATCAGAAGGAACATCAAGTCCGACAGAATAGCAAGGAACATGGGAAAGTCAAGATGAAGAGATAGATAAGATTTCACAACTTTCAATTTATTTCCATAAGCTTTGGAGATTTACAAGATGTGTACCTGAAATTAGGGTAGATCCATTAGATCTAGCAGATAACAGCAGATAACAGCAACTAAACAGGATTCAATGTAGAAATTCCAGCAATAATAATCACAGCAGCAACATATGAGATTCAGTAGAACCCAGGAAGACAGATCTTTTGAAGCAAAGGTTCGGTCAAACTTTTCCAAAAAATGCTTCATACGGAGTGCTCAAACGGACAAAAATCGCTCGTATCCGCTCACTTATCTTTGCACGAAAACTCTTCATGTTTCCGCGCAAAGAGGGGCAGCTGTGAGCACGTGATTTTTGCCCTACATGAGAAATACTCCCAAAAATTCAATTTAAGATAATCTTTTCGTTGTGTGCAATTTTTAGATTTTTTCGTGGCATTTTGGATAATTGTTTGTATATGTCTAAGCATGTTTGTTTGTTTAAATTACGAAAAATACAAAATATATTGCGTTTGCATCCTTAGAATTTAATTTACAATTAAAACTAATCCAGTTTATTTGACAAAAATGGAAAATCACAAAAATATGTATTTTTGCATTTTTAGCATTTGATGTCCTAATTGTGCGATTGTATTGTTATTTAATTATGTGTGATAATTATTTAGAGTTAATTAGTACTTTAGGATAATTTGGTCAAGTATTAATTTAGGATTGAATTTTTATTTTTAGAGAAAATTAAAGAAAAAATATATAAATAGATTAGAAATAAATAAAGAAAGGAGAAATTCGGATTGGGCCAATTTTAATTAAATCCCTAAGCCCAACTCTTGAAATCCATCCCAATCCACCCACCACCCAGGTCCGACCCGCACCGACCCATCCATTAATGAATTGATCATGGCCATTGGATTTCAATCATCCAATGGCCTAAATTAATCCGGGCATTTTGACACAACCAAAGGCCCCCCAAACCCCAGCCTACCCGGTCACTCTCCCCAAACCCCTCATCTCCTTCACTCCTCTACTCCCTAGAAAAAACCCTAGCCGCCACCCTACCCCATCGACGGAAACCCGGCGGCAACAACGCCGCCGGCCACCAAAATAACACCACACGACAACCTTAACCCCTTCTACAAGAATCCGGCAATCACTAATCTCGAATCAATCAGGAAATTCTCGAATCTTCATTTGAAGATTCGAGTTAAACTCGAACCAACTCCGATTGATCCCAAACTCATACCAATTGCTCTCCGGACTTTCCTCGTAACCGAACCACACTTGGTTTGGTTCGAATCCGGCTAGAAACGTTCGAACCCCAAATCCGAGCCCAAGAACCCTAGAATTGAGAAACTAGGGATTTCATGCAGATTGAACGAAATTGAAGTTAATAAACTTTAATTGGAATGTTTTCGTTTGAAAACATTCCAATTAAAGTCTATTTGACTTCAAATGCAACCGCAACTCTTTTCGAACCCAAGTCGGCCGAACACTCTTATCTTCCAAGGTATTTGTTTTCTTCTCTGTTTTGTTAATTATGCTCGGCCCTATAGTAGTTCTCAATTGTTGTCAATATCGTTGAGATTCGGATGCCATTCTCATTTCTCTCCTCATCTCTTTGGGACCTTTTATTTGGTCGATCTGTTTAGTTGTTGTTCTTTGTCGATAACATGTAGTTGTTAGTCGAATTCAATTCGTTGTTAATATCGTCAAGTTATTCGATTTATGAAATGCTGTCCGAGAATCTGTTGGTCACTGTTTTATCGGATTTTTGGTTGTCGATTACACATATCGTAATCGGTTAATCGAATGTTGTCAAATACGTGTTCGCGTCAAGTAGCGTCGTCGAATAGTTGTTTGTCATTATTGCTGAAATTTCAGAATCATTGTTAGCCAATTAATCTGTTATGTGTTGTAGTGGATTAGATGCCATCTTCTAATTACCTAGGTTGAGTTATTTGAATTACCACACAGTAATTAGCATTCCTGGATTGAATGGGACTGTTTGATTGGTTTGAAACTGAAATCATGGTTCAAATTAGTTGACTAGGAAATCATGGGTTAACATTTAGAGTATTTAGTGTCCTGCACATGAGGCAAGTCAGTGGAGTCCACTGTCACAACAGAGCAGCCCACCAGTGCCCTGCACTTATCAGTTTTTAATTATGAAAACCCCATACTTAGACATGGTTTAGTGGTTTGGACAGAAGGGGGATGGGCAGGGCCTTAGTTTAACTTGCTGGCCAGCCAAAGTAGAAGGAATTGGCTATAAATAGAGATTGATACATACATGCAGAGGGGGGTGAAGGAATACCTGGAGAGAATACAGACACTGGAGAGCATCTGGGAGAGCAAAAAACAGTACCTGGAGAGCAAATATTCATAGATACATACAGACTTGAGAGGAAAAACACACTGAGAGAACTAGAGAAAGATAAGCAGTGATAACAGAATATCTGGAGAGCAAAAACAAAACAGTCACACAGAGAGAAAGGCCACTGTTTCATAGGATTTGTGGTCACTGCTTCGATTGTTTGCTTCAGTGGTTGAGTTGTTTGGCCATTGTTGTTGCTGTGGTGTTCGTTTGAGGCTGTTGGTCAGCATTATTGCTGCTCTTGGTCGTTTTGTTGCTGCTCTTGTTCATTTGGTGTTGCTTGTCCAGTATTGGGGTTCTTGGTCTAGTGTTGTTGCTGTTAGACAGTGTTGTTGTTGCTGTGGTGCTCGTTTGAGACTGTTTGGTCACTAGTGTTGCTGTTCTTGGTCATTAGTGTTGCTGGCTGGTTTATAGTTGTTGCTGCCTGGGTTGATTTGTTGCTGTTAGGCAAGTGTTGTTGCTGTTGTGTTCATTTGTTGTGATTGGATCAGGGGTTGAGGGCTGTGGTAGGTCCAGTGTCTTGCTGCTTAAGTGATTGTGGCTGCTTTACTCATTGTTGTTGTTGCTGTGTGGTGTTGCTGTTGGCTGATTCATTGGACATTATTTGTTTGTTGTTGGTCTCAAGTTAACCACTGGTTCATTAATTGTGGTTGCTGTTAGTTTGTTCGATTACTGCCACTGTTTGTTGTTGTTGGTTGGTATATTGAGTGGCTATTTGGTTCACTGGTTGTTACTGGTTTACTGTTGCTGTTACTATTCTTGTTGCTGTTTCTGCGTTGCCATTGCTCACTCTTCCTTGTTCTTCCGCATTCCAGGTACACACCTCTTTTATTGTAGTTCTTTGGTTCGACAAGAATGAAGTTTGAAGCTTATGCATAAAGTCTATTGAAACATGTAGTCGTCTTATGTTCAATTACATTCTGTTATTCTCCAATTAAGCTTGTATTGTTAGTCTTGATTATGGAAAAACGTAGCTAGGCCAAAGATACATTGTCGTTAGATAAGCATGTAAACCTGAATTAGTCTTCGTATCTCTATTCAATCTTCCCTACTCATGTGTGTAATCTCCAAACCTGTTAAATGATAGACCTTATATCACAAGCAAGATTAGCTAGAGAGTTGTTACTCAACGGAATGACGTAATTAGATTAAAAAGAGTCGGGGGTGCATTTCATGTGACCCGACCCCAATTTCGGGCAAGAGTAAACAAAGCATGTTAAGAACCACAGGCGCATTTCATGTGATGTGGTTCGTAGCAAGTTTTAAGTAATTTGGAATCAACTCTTAAGTAAGATACAGTGAGATGTAGTTCGCTTTAGATTTGAATCAAAGGTACGCCTCGCCCAATAGTTACATTAATCACATAGCCGTCATAAATGTGCATATAAATACTTAGGTTTCGAGATGCGTCGTTTCTTAACGAATATCACGCCTTTATCAACAATGTAAATAAGTAGTCGATCCAGGCGCATATTTTAGTTTTACCTTTTTAAATACGGGTGTGCATTTCATGTGACCCAAATCCAAACCCCGAAATGTTGAATAAGAATATGTTGAGGATCCGGGTGCATTTCATGTGACGCGATTCGAAAGCATATTTTTAAGCAACTTTCTCTTTCGTAAATCGCAACCAATAATAAAAGTGGTAAAAGGGGTATTAACTTGCACTAGGTACATAATTGTAAAAAGCAGATAGATAAGCCAAACACGACGGTTGAGCGACCGTGCTAGAACCACGGAATTCGGGAATGCCTAATACCTTCTCCCGGGTTAATAGAATTCCTTATCCGGATTTCTGGTTCGCGGACCGTTAAATAGAGTCATTCTTTTCCTCGATTCGGGATTTAACCGGTGACTTGGGACACCATAAAATCTCCCAAGTGGCGACTCTGAAGTAATTAAAATAAATCCCATCTCGATTGTCCTTTAATTGGAAAAACTCTTTGCCTCCTTGCGGGTGCGTAAAAAAGAGGTGTGACAGCTCTGGCGACTCTGCTGGGGATAATAAACCCAGAACCACTGGTTCAGGGTTTAAGAATTCGAGCTTGGAATAATTGTTGTATTTGGCTTATTTATTATCCGATTTTATTATATGTTTGTATTAATGTGCAAAATGATATTTTTATCGCTTTGATATTTTTTGAACTGTACATATAAATTGTGCCGAAACCAATCTCCTCTCTGAGTCTTCTAAATCATGAAGAAGGGTGCACTTCGTGTGACTTCTTTTCTGTATAGTGTCTAATTCCCACCTTAGAATGAGGTTTGGATAAGTTGCAAAACCGGTGAAGCTTCTGTATTCCCGGGTTGCTGCCTCCTCCTCGGCTCGAGTTGTCCGTTCGGGTAAGCCAGGTCTAGAACAATAAACCCGGGTTTTTAAACCTAGAATAACAAAGCTTCATGCCGGATCCCTAGTAGGAACGTTTATTTGCATCATGTTGCATTTGACTTAGGGGACTCAACACGGGGGTTGGGTCCGTCTAGGACAGGTGACCTGAAATGAAAAGACCATCCTGCTGCATCCTGTTTGTTTTATGTATATATTTGCTTCGGACTTGCAGGCTAACCGTTTTTTTTATATTGAGGAAAATGAAAAAAAAAATAGTCTCAAAATAGTTTGTTTTTTTTTTACTTACTTAAAAAGAAAAAAAACATTTGTTGTAAAATAAAAAAATATGTGATTTCAAAATAGTTTGTTTTTTTTACTAAAAAAAAAAAAAAAAAAAAAATTTGTTTTAAACTTAAAAAAAAAATGTGTGAGAAAAAATAATAAATAGTTTGTTTCCTTTAAAGACGTAGTTTATTTGACCGAACTACGCAGGTTTGATTCTCACCACTAGGTGAGATACGTAGGCAACCCTCATCGGGTTCAACCACCCCTTTTAAAAATCAAAAAAAATGTGTGTTTAATTTTGTCAATAAAATCAAAGTGATGCCGTTTTCGCAAATAGCCGAATGTTCCGAAAGGACGCCGGAAGGCTGTTTTTGCAAAAATAGCCACTTTGAATCTTTATAAACAATTTTTGGGCACAACCTTGAAATATTCCCTCGCGAAAATGTTGAAAGGTCGTAGCCGCAAAAATCAAGTTGGGGTTACCACCCTTTTTCAAAAAAATCAAAAATGTTGAATTTTAGTTTTCAATAAATCGAAGTGATGCTGTTTTACAAAATAGCCGAATGTTCCGAAAGGACACCGGAAGGCTGTTTTTGCAAAAATAGCCACTTTGAATCATTTTTAATAATTTGCGGGCACGACCTTGAAATATTCCTTGTGGAAATGTTGCAAGGCCATAGCCGCAAAATCAAGTCCGGGTTCACACCCTTTTTGCAAAAATAACCAAAAAATGTCAAATTTTTGATTTTGTTATAAATAAGTCGGGTGATGCTATCCTTGCTTAAAATAAGCCGAATGTCCCTCAAAAGACACCGGAAGGCTTTTTGCAAGAATAGCCACTTTGAGTCATTTGTAAATAATTTTGGACACAGCCTGAAAATATTCCCTCGCGGAAATGTCGAAAGGTTGTATCCGCAAAAAATCAAGTTTTGAGTCATCACTCAACTTTACAAAAATAATCCAATAAGCCATTACATGGCCGGTCCTTGCATAAATAGCCACTTTTGGCATTTGAACTTCTTCAGTCTTGTATTGGCCTGTGTCGGTGCTGAATGATGCCCCATAGGCCCCAGGATTAAATTTTGAATTTATATCTTCTTAAATAAAATTTTGTAAAAAGAGCCACTTTGTCTAAATAAGCCATTACATGGCCAATTTATGAAAAATAGTCTTGTGTTGGTTTATGGTGATGCCGAACGATGCCCCATGAGCCACAAGATGAAAAAAAAAAAAATTTCAAGTTTATCTTTCTTAAATAAATTTTGCAAAAATAGTCATTTTGTCAAATAAGCCATTATGTGGCCAATTTTGTAGAAATAGTCATAACTAACACCAAAAAAAAATATATATTCTTTTTCTTGTAGAAATCTCCTACACAAGTTTGTAGTTGGAGTCGGCTTCTATAATTTTCCTTCAAAGAAAAAAAAGAAATCAAAAAAAAAAAACAAAAAAAAATCAAATAAACATTTCTTTATTTCTTGCATTAATTTGCAAGAACTACGCTCGGTCTGATTCATGCGGGGTTATGATACGTAGGCAATCCACATAGGATTCGACCATTTCCATAAAAAAAAAAAAAAAAAAAAAAAAAAAAAAAAAAAAGAAGAATGATCAATAAGCGGGATACCTTAATGCCGACATGCTGGCGTTGTTTTGTTGTGTCCATTTCCAGAAAGGTGGTTGGTTGTGGTTCTGAAATAACTCTTCCCCGTAAGACGAAGTCGGAGGACAATGGCAGATAATCTCAAGACTGAGTGGGTTGGTACAGGTACCCGACAACAGCTGGTTGAACGGAACCACGGGTTAGTAGAGGAGGTCGAGATATTGAGACAACACGTGGCTGATATGTATCGGGCGTGGATGGATGGAAAAGCACCACCTCCGCCACCACCTAGCTTCCTGGACTCTGTCCTTACCCGTACCATGAACCCGATGCCGGATGATCTCCCGCACTCTCCATATATACCCGCCTATCACAACTTCTCCAGCCATTCGAGTAACTCAATTACTCGTCCCCCCAGCTATGTTTTCACAACGCTACTCCCGTCCCCAACACCACTACTCTCCAAGGGACACCCAAAATCGTACTTCACCTTCCAGGTACCCAGCTCCACAAAAGGCTTACCAACCCCCACGAACATACCGGAAACCCCCCGGGTCAGGTTTCAGGCCAAATAAGGCGTTTAGGGAGGAAAGGTTGTTGAAGCGAGAAAAGGCGCTCACCCCTATCGGAGAGTCCTATGCAAGTCTGTTTGAAAAGTTAAAACATGTCGGCCTGATTACGCCGCTCCCCGGATACACTCCCGATCCACGTGCAAGAAGCTTCGATCCTACCGCACGATGTGCATACCATTCCAATGTCAGAGGGCACGATATTGAGAGTTGTCGTACCTTGAAAAAGGAAATAGAAAGAATGATTCAAAAAGGGTGGTTGATTGTGGTCGATGATGATGACATGGGGCACACAAATCCTCTGGGGGGTGTACCGACTGGAGCTAAAAATGTTGAAGCAGTTGGCAGCCTTGGCAATATTGATGCGGAACTTAGTGGCTAAAATGTTGTGCTTGGAAATTGGGAAGATACTCCATCTTTCGGTCAGCTAGATGGAGCTTTGGTGGTTCGTTTTTGTGGTCATTTTTGTTGTCCGAGTTATTTTCAGGGTTTTCTTGTGGTCAAACCCTTTTGTCCTAGCAGTTTGCTTTGGTCCTGCCCAGTTTTGTTTCAGGGCTGTACTCTAGTTTGTTTTGCTTGTTTTATCATTGAACCATTTCGGCATTAGTTTAATGAAGCTTTCGGCCTTTTGTTACTTCCGGTCATTTTATTTGTTTAGTTCTTTTACCCTTTAGATTTGTCTTGTGCTCAAATGCCGAATCTAGTGACACGACATGCGCACACATAATTATGGCTTAATCCCAAAAGTTAATCATTAAGCAATTGGAAGATGATCGGGTCATATAAAGGAAACAAAAACAACTTGAGACTATTTGGATCCCGAGTCATCTGAAACCGGGGCAACTAAAAAGGAAACAGTTAAAGGCAAGCTGGCCAAAATTGACGTGGGGTCATTCACAATAATGAAAAAGAGAGTGTTGTCCAACTGTGCTTTAAAGATATGACGAATGTTAATTGTGTTGTTTACGCTTGGCATGTTTTGAAGATTGGAATGACGAAGGCATTTTGTTCTGCTATCTAAACACTTTATCCATCGTCAACCCTTTGAGCCTTATTTTAAATTCTTTCATACCCCTCCTTCGGAATTAGTTGCAAACACAAGTTTGAAAGGCAAAAGAAGAAAGGGATAAAAAAAAAAGTAAAGAAAAAGAAAACAACAAAAAGAGATAAAGAAAAGAAAAAGAAAAATGTGTGGAAAAAGAAATTTGAAAAAGAGGAATTGGGAACTACGTTTGACCTGATTCCTTAAAGAGGATACGTAGGCGCTTCACAGCTCGGTCATAGTGTAAATAAAGAAATAAAAATGTAAATAAAGTAATAAAAATTCCCCAAGTAAAAAACTGGGGCAAAGAAAAATTGTGTTGATTATAAATAAATTTAGGTCCGAAGGTTGTAAATTTTGAACCCAAAATTAATTTTGTTTTGAGCCTTCAATACCCTTTCTTTCTAGCCCTATCCAAATCCCACATTACGGTCCAAAGAAAGACCTTCCGATCAGTCTTCAAAAGATGCCACGTCAGGCGAGTGAGAGAGTCCTATCAGAATATAACACTCTGATTCTCAGCAGAAAAGACTCTGATTCCCAGCAGAAAGGAAACACGAGAGAGTCTTAGCAGTGACACCCCAATCCCCAACTAAAAGTGATACAAATGAGAGAGTCTTACTGGTGAAAACCTTCACAGGCACCATAAGGCGACGAAAGCTGAGAGAAAATCAAAATGAGAGAGGCTGGAAAGTGAAAACCCTTCGGGCACTACAAGTCGAATAAATGTGATAATCAGATGGAAATCACGAGACAGAAATCGTGAAAGGAAATTAACGACGGAGGATAGGCTATATGTGCATGTCATGACCAGTAGAGTTGGTATCCGCGTTCGATAAGTTTTTTAGTTGCTTCTGGTTAGAGAGTCAGTCCTCCCTTGTCTTCTATTTGTTGTTTCTTTTTATCTTTCTCCTTTTGTCAAAATTCTCCATCAAAGTCAGTCTAGTCAAAACATAGTGAGAAATGACTTCAAAGCTTGCCACCAACTTTCCAATTATTATGCAAGGCAAGGAAATGCCATTGACGGCAGAGAAGTATGGTGCAAAGAAGATTATTAAACTGGGGCAGAAAATTTTCTTTTCAGTTTGAAAATTTTCTGGAAGTCAATACCCACTCGGGGAAGAAGGAAAGTCTTAAGAGAAATGGTCTTCGAACCAGTGTCATCCTCAACAACCTTCAAGAAGAGTGAAACACCAATTTTGAGGAAATGAAAATCCACCGGCAGTGTTATCTTCAACAAGTTCCGAGGTGGTCGGACAACACAGAGTGGTAAAGGAAGAAAGGAAATCTCATCTTCAACAAAATAACCCTCAGCAAGTTGAGAAACACAGAACGGGGAAGGGATAAATGGAAAAACACATCCCCGACAGGAATATCATCTCCAACAAATGAAATCATTCCCCAACAAGTTTTGGGAACCCCGAGCGAGGGAAAGGAGAAAAGGAAAAACCCACCCCACAGGAGCACCACAACCAGCCACCACATTTTAAAACTAACCAATTTTTCTTTGATTTGAAACAGGGAAAAAAGGGGTTGTCAGCAGCAAAGCATGCCACGAAGAAGATTCTCAAACTGGGGCGGAAAATTTTCTCCTGTTGCGAAAATTTTCTCGAAACCAAATACTTGGTTAGGGAAAGAAGCTAGATAACGCGAGGAAATGATCTTTGAACCCGGTTATCCCAGCAGATTTGAAAGAAAGAAAACAACAAGTTGTGATAGATGAAATTATACCCCCAACAGACAGGACAAGACGAGGAAGCTTGCGTTCCGAAAGGCAAGAAGCCGGTATCACCCTCAGCAGTCCTCGGAAAATGAAACATTGATTTCGAGATTTCACCGACAGCATTATATCCTACAAGTTTTTCAAGGGAGCGAAGCGCGAGCCCCGAAGGAGGTTTGGAAAGAGGAAGAAGGAAAGGGGATCCCCCGACAGGGTAATCCCCAGCTGATGACACTTCAATCCCCAACGATCTCGAGAGAGAATAAAGGTTCTGAAGGAAGTAGAAAAGGAGGAAATAAAGAAGATTTTCCCCAGCAGCATTACCCCAGCAGGTAAGTAATTAGTTCCAAAGACATCCCCAGCAGTCAAGAGAAAAATAACACGACCCGGGAGGAAAGCAATTCCAAAACAAGGTAATTCGGAAGAAAGGATGGCCCAAGAAGCGATGCAGGAAGAAGAAAGTGGTGCAGGAAGCAAAGGAAGGCGACATGGATGGGATGGAGTTAGTAAGATGTTGTTAAAGTCAGGAGCCCGCCTGAAGAGAGGAATGGCGATTTATTTTTAAAAGATGTTGTTGAAGTCAGGAGCCCGCCTGAAGAGAGGAATGGCGATTTATGTTCAAAAGATGTTGTTGAAGTCAGGAGCCCGCCTGAAGAGAGGAATGGCGATTTATTTTCAAAAGATGTTGTTGAAGTCAGGAGCCCGCCTGAAGAGAGGAATGGCGATTTATTTTTTCAAAAGATGTTGTTGAAGTCAAGTGCCCGCCTGAAGAGAGGAATGGCGATTTATTTTCAAAAGTTGATGTTGAAGTCAGGAACCCGCCTGAAGAGAGGAATGGCGATTTATTTTCAAAAGATGTTGTTAAAGTCGGGAGCCCGCCTGAAGAGAGGAATGGCGATTTATTTTCAAAAGATGTTGAAGTCAGGAGCCCGCCTGAAGAATGGAGTGGCGATTTATTTTCAAAAGATGTTGTCAAAACAAGGTAATTCGGAAGAAAGGATGGCTTAAGAAGCGATGCAGGAAGAATAAAACGGTACAAGAAGCAGAGGAATGGCGTTTAATTTTCGGAGTTGATGATTGAAGTCAGGAGCCCGCCTGAAGAGAGGAATGGCGATTTATTTTCAAAAGATGTTGTTGAAGTCGGGAGCCCGCCTGAAGAGAGGAATGGCGATTTATTTTCAAAAGATGTTGTTGAAGTCGAGGAGCCCGCCCGAAGAGAGGAAAGGCGATTTATTTTCAAAAGATGTTGTTGAAGTTAGGAGCCCGCCCGAAGAGAGGAATGGCGTTTAATTTTCGGAGTTGATGATTGAAGTCAGGAGCCCGCCCGAAGAGAGGAATGGCGTTTAATTTTCAGAGTTGATGATTGAAGTCGGGAGCCCGCCCGAAGAGAGGAATGGCGTTTAATTTTCGGAGTTGATGATTGAAGTCGGGAGCCCGCCCGAAGAGAGGAATGGCGATTTATTTTCAAAAGATGTTGTTGAAGTCAGGAGCCCGCCTGAAGAGAGGAATGGCGATTTATTTTCAAAAGATGTTGTTGAAGTCAGGAGCCCGCCTGAAGAGAGGAATGGCGTTTAATTTTCAGAGTTGATGATTGAAGTCAGGAGCCCGCCTGAAGAGAGGAATGGCGTTTAATTTTCAGAGTTGATGATTGAAGTCAGGAGCCCGCCTGAAGAGAGGAATGGCGATTTATTTTCAAAAGATGTTATTGAAGTCAGGAGCCCGCCTGAAGAGAGGAACGGCGATTTATTTTCAAAAGATGTTGTTGAAGTCAGGAGCCCGCCTGAAGAGAGGAATGGCATTTAATTTTCAGAGTTGATGATTGAAGTCAGGAGCCCGCCTGAAGAGAGGAATGGCGATTTATTTTCAAAAGATGTTATTGAAGTCAGGAGCCCGCCTGAAGAGAGGAATGGCGATTTATTTTCAAAAGATGTTGAAGTCAGGAGCCCGCCTGAGGAATGGAGTGACAATTTACTTTCGAAGTTGTGTGGGGAAAGCAGTAGAGTATAACAGAGATCCCCAACATGAATCCAAGTTTGTAAGCAGAAGGAAGGCAACAAGGATCAGAAAGATAGATTCAGACGTCGAAGGAGAATAGTTCGAAGATCACAAGGAAGGGACCAACGGTCGGAGTTCGGCAATTAAGATAGGCCGAAATAACAATTGGCAGAAGAGAAGAAACATCAGAAGGAACAATCAAGCCAACAAAAAAACAAGATGGCAAGGAGCGCGACAAGATCAAGTTAAAAAGGATAGATAAGAATTTGTAGTACTGTAACCTAGTCTAGCTTCTTGTTTTTGTTGCTTAGCACGGTGTAACGAGGAAATCAGTTAAGCAGTGGTAACAGCAATAACAGCGGCAACAGCAGTAACAGCGAGATCGCAACAGGCATGGTAGTCCCAGCTACCAAGAACTTCCCGAACTACATTGACCTGATTCCCTTTTAGCCAGGGATATGTAGGAGATCTTTTGAAGCAAAGGTTCGGTCAAACTTTTCCAAAAAATGCTTCATACGGAGTGCTCAAACGGACAAAAATCGCTCGTATCCGCTCACTTATCTTTGCACGAAAACTCTTCATGTTTCCGCGCAAAGAGGGGCCGGTTGTGAGCACGTGATTTTTGCCCTACATGAGAAATACTCCCAAAAATTCAATTTAAGATAATCTTTTCGTTGTGTGCAATTTTTAGATTTTTTCGTGGCATTTTGGATAATTGTTTGTATATGTCTAAGCATGTTTGTTTGTTTAAATTACGAAAAATACAAAATATATTGCGTTTGCATCCTTAGAATTTAATTTACAATTAAAACTAATCCAGTTTATTTGACAAAAATGGAAAATCACAAAAATATGTATTTTTGCATTTTTAGCATTTGATGTCCTAATTGTGCGATTGTATTGTTATTTAATTATGTGTGATAATTATTTAGAGTTAATTAGTACTTTAGGATAATTTGGTCAAGTATTAATTTAGGATTGAATTTTTATTTTTAGAGAAAATTAAAGAAAAAATATATAAATAGATTAGAAATAAATAAAGAAAGGAGAAATTCGGATTGGGCCAATTTTAATTAAATCCCTAAGCCCAACTCTTGAAATCCATCCCAATCCACCCACCACCCAGGTCCGACCCGCACCGACCCATCCATTAATGAATTGATCATGGCCATTGGATTTCAATCATCCAATGGCCTAAATTAATCCGGGCATTTTGACACAACCAAAGGCCCCCCAAACCCCAGCCTACCCGGTCACTCTCCCCAAACCCCTCATCTCCTTCACTCCTCTACTCCCTAGAAAAAACCCTAGCCGCCACCCTACCCCATCGACGGAAACCCGGCGGCAACAACGCCGCCGGCCACCAAAATAACACCACACGACAACCTTAACCCCCTCTACAAGAATCCGGCAATCACTAATCTCGAATCAATCAGGAAATTCTCGAATCTTCATTTGAAGATTCGAGTTAAACTCGAACCAACTCCGATTGATCCCAAACTCATACCAATTGCTCTCCGGACTTTCCTCGTAACCGAACCACACTTGGTTTGGTTCGAATCCGGCTAGAAACGTTCGAACCCCAAATCCGAGCCCAAGAACCCTAGAATTGAGAAACTAGGGATTTCATGCAGATTGAACGAAATTGAAGTTAATAAACTTTAATTGGAATGTTTTCGTTTGAAAACATTCCAATTAAAGTCTATTTGACTTCAAATGCAACCGCAACTCTTTTCGAACCCAAGTCGGCCGAACACTCTTATCTTCCAAGGTATTTGTTTTCTTCTCTGTTTTGTTAATTATGCTCGGCCCTATAGTAGTTCTCAATTGTTGTCAATATCGTTGAGATTCGGATGCCATTCTCATTTCTCTCCTCATCTCTTTGGGACCTTTTATTTGGTCGATCTGTTTAGTTGTTGTTCTTTGTCGATAACATGTAGTTGTTAGTCGAATTCAATTCGTTGTTAATATCGTCAAGTTATTCGATTTATGAAATGCTGTCCGAGAATCTGTTGGTCACTGTTTTATCGGATTTTTGGTTGTCGATTACACATATCGTAATCGGTTAATCGAATGTTGTCAAATACGTGTTCGCGTCAAGTAGCGTCGTCGAATAGTTGTTTGTCATTATTGCTGAAATTTCAGAATCATTGTTAGCCAATTAATCTGTTATGTGTTGTAGTGGATTAGATGCCATCTTCTAATTACCTAGGTTGAGTTATTTGAATTACCACACAGTAATTAGCATTCCTGGATTGAATGGGACTGTTTGATTGGTTTGAAACTGAAATCATGGTTCAAATTAGTTGACTAGGAAATCATGGGTTAACATTTAGAGTATTTAGTGTCCTGCACATGAGGCAAGTCAGTGGAGTCCACTGTCACAACAGAGCAGCCCACCAGTGCCCTGCACTTATCAGTTTTTAATTATGAAAACCCCATACTTAGACATGGTTTAGTGGTTTGGACAGAAGGGGGATGGGCAGGGCCTTAGTTTAACTTGCTGGCCAGCCAAAGTAGAAGGAATTGGCTATAAATAGAGATTGATACATACATGCAGAGGGGGGTGAAGGAATACCTGGAGAGAATACAGACACTGGAGAGCATCTGGGAGAGCAAAAAACAGTACCTGGAGAGCAAATATTCATAGATACATACAGACTTGAGAGGAAAAACACACTGAGAGAACTAGAGAAAGATAAGCAGTGATAACAGAATATCTGGAGAGCAAAAACAAAACAGTCACACAGAGAGAAAGGCCACTGTTTCATAGGATTTGTGGTCACTGCTTCGATTGTTTGCTTCAGTGGTTGAGTTGTTTGGCCATTGTTGTTGCTGTGGTGTTCGTTTGAGGCTGTTGGTCAGCATTATTGCTGCTCTTGGTCGTTTTGTTGCTGCTCTTGTTCAGTTGGTGTTGCTTGTCCAGTATTGGGGTTCTTGGTCTAGTGTTGTTGCTGCTAGACAGTGTTGTTGTTGCTGTGGTGCTCGTTTGAGACTGTTTGGTCACTAGTGTTGCTGTTCTTGGTCATTAGTGTTGCTGGCTGGTTTATAGTTGTTGCTGCCTGGGTTGATTTGTTGCTGTTAGGCAAGTGTTGTTGCTGTTGTGTTCATTTGTTGTGGCTGGATCAGGGGTTGAGGGCTGTGGTAGGTCCGGTGTGGTGCTGCTTAAGTGATTGTGGCTGCTTTACTCATTGTTGTTGTTGCTGTGTGGTGTTGCTGTTGGCTGATTCATTGGACATTATTTGTTTGTTGTTGGTCTGAAGTTAACCACTGGTTCATTAATTGTGGTTGCTGTTAGTTTGTTCGATTACTGCCACTGTTTGTTGTTGTTGGTTGGTATATTGAGTGGCTATTTGGTTCACTGGTTGTTACTGGTTTACTGTTGCTGTTACTATTCTTGTTGCTGTTGCTGCGTTGCCATTGCTCACTCTTCCTTGTTCTTCCGCATTCCAGGTACACACCTCTTTTATTGTAGTTCTTTGGTTCGACAAGAATGAAGTTTGAAGCTTATGCATAAAGTCTATTGAAACATGTAGTCGTCTTATGTTCAATTACATTCTGTTATTCTCCAATTAAGCTTGTATTGTTAGTCTTGGTTATGGAAAAGCGTAGCTAGGCCAAAGATACATTGTCGTTAGATAAGCATGTAAACCCGAATTAGTCTTCGTATCTCTATTCAATCTTCCCTACTCATGTGTGTAATCTCCAAACCTGTTAAATGATAGACCTTATATCACAAGCAAGATTAGCTAGAGAGTTGTTACTCAACGGAATGACGTAATTAGATTAGAAAGAGTCGGGGGTGCATTTCATGTGACCCGACCCCAATTTCGGGCAAGAGTAAACAAAGCATGTTAAGAACCACAGGCGCATTTCATGTGATGTGGTTCGTAGCAAGTTTTAAGTAATTTGGAATCAACTCTTAAGTAAGATACAGTGAGATGTAGTTCGCTTTAGATTTGAATCAAAGGTACGCCTCGCCCAATAGTTACATTAATCACATAGCCGTCATAAATGTGCATATAAATACTTAGGTTTCGAGATGCGTCGTTTCTTAACGAATATCACGCCTTTATCAACAATGTAAATAAGTAGTCGATCCAGGCGCATATTTTAGTTTTACCTTTTTAAATACGGGTGTGCATTTCATGTGACCCAAATCCAAACCCCGAAATGTTGAATAAGAATATGTTGAGGATCCGGGTGCATTTCATGTGACGCGATTCGAAAGCATATTTTTAAGCAACTTTCTCTTTCGTAAATCGCAACCAATAATAAAAGTGGTAAAAGGGGTATTAACTTGCACTAGGTACATAATTGTAAAAAGCAGATAGATAAGCCAAACACGACGGTTGAGCGACCGTGCTAGAACCACGGAATTCGGGAATGCCTAATACCTTCTCCCGGGTTAATAGAATTCCTTATCCGGATTTCTGGTTCGCGGACCGTTAAATAGAGTCATTCTTTTCCTCGATTCGGGATTTAACCGGTGACTTGGGACACCATAAATCTCCCAAGTGGCGACTCTGAAGTAATTAAAATAAATCCCATCTCGATTGTCCTTTAATTGGAAAAACTCTTTGCCTCCTTGCGGGTGCGTAAAAAAGAGGTGTGACACCAGCTATTGTTTGTCTGTTATAGCTGATATTTCATTGTTTTTGAAGTATCCTCAATTACTTGTATGAGAATGTGTTTAGAACAATGGGGCAGTGAATTGGAATTTGCCCGTTTAGGCCTTGGAATCACTGTTTTATTTGCTATCAATGATACATGTTGTGTTTATGTTGAATGCTTGTCTAATCTTGTAGAAGTGGTTGTGTGAAACCTCAGACATTGCTTTGTTTTGCTTTGAATCGAACTATTCTGTTAGTCGTATGATTCTGTTGATTAATTAGGAAGTCTGTCTTGGATATAGCTGCATTCTTAACTGAAGTTTCAAGGGTGTTTTGGTATTCACAAGTTAGAAATGATTTGCTGGTGTGTAATTTGTCAGAGGACATTCTTTGGATCACTTAATCTAATACACCTTTAGTGTTGGAAAATAGATAACATGGGAGTAGTGATTAGAAGGTAAAGGGATGCACATGGGAGGGAATATACAGCTGAAAAGGTTTGAAAAGGGGGAATAATAGGTGCTGGACAGATCTGAAACTGAAAAGGAAGGGCTGTTGGTTGGGATCTGTAGGTTATAAAAGACACATTCTCTGGAAAACAAAGGAGACAGTGATATACTCTCTGAAAATACTCTCTGATAGTGAACACACGCAGAGAACACAGACATACTCTCTGGAATATTCATTCACACATAGAAAGGCTCATTGGCAGAACATTGACACACACAGAAACATTCTGAAAAACATACACACACTGTTTCACAGAACACTCTCTGGAAACACTTTGAACACACACTTTGAAAACTGCCGCTGGTTCACTTTAAACTCTCTGTTTGGCTTTAAACATCCCTGGAACTTCCTGTTATCCTGGGCCATTTGTTTCTTCAAAGCTGTTTTTGGAATCTGGGTGTCATTGTTGTTCGTTTGATGTTGTTATTGTATTGACTTTGCTTGGTCGTTGCTGGTACTGTTAGTTGTTGTCTGCTGCTGCCAACTCACCTCTCTTTCCTCTTGTTGTAATTCAATCTCCAGGTACACCTTCCGATTTCATATAATTTTGAAGAATCGATGCAACTGAGTTGAGTTGAGGAAATACATGATGAAATGTTGTTAAAAAATACTACTTGAAGTCATTTTTGGGATTTTTCTATTTTTCTTGTTTAGCTTTAATACATGAGATGGTTAGTTGAAGTCTTAATCCTTATGTGTATATGGACTATAATTCCCTGTTAATCCATAGTAATGGGATGAAAAAATGGAGTTGTATGAGAGATTTTTTTTTATATTAGTTTATATCGAAACATGTTGATAATTGAGCCTTGTAGTTAAAAATGAGCCCGATGGACTGTTAAATTAGCCAGGAATGTAACTGTTAGATTATTGTGATTGATAGATTATGTTTAACAAATTTCGAACATCAAATTTCATGTAATCAATAATTTAGGGAAATATTATACCAGTTGAAGGGAATAGGAAAATGTTAAAAGATAAATTATATGGTTAAAACATGGGTTGTAAGCATTAGCCATAATCATAGCATTCTGACCATTTTATTTTTCTGCTAGTTTAACCCTCAATCTCTTTAAAATGTTAATGATCCAATAGTTAGAGACAGGGATGTATAGGTCGAATTAGTAGTAAGGTAGTTTCGCTCTATTTTGTTAAATGCAAATTTGGTACCTTCTTACGCATATTAATTAATTAGGACTTTAATTTTTGTTAGAAATAAACCAACTAGACAATCACAACCACTTTAGGATATCTTTGAATAAAACGAGCCTTACTAAATTTCTAAAACCGGGTGCATATTGATGTGATTTAAATTCAAATCTCAACGATGTTAAAATATGTCAAAATCACGGGTATAATTTATGTGACGTGATTCGAGACGTGTTTTAATAACGTTGCGATTATTCTTAAAATTAGATAAAAGCGGTTAATAGGTTTAAATTGCATTATGATGAGAACATGTATAAAATTAGGAATTTTTAGCCATTTATAATAATTGAAGCGACCGTGCTAGAACCACGGGATCCGGGGGTGCCTAACACCTTCCCTCGGGTCAACAGAATTCCTTACTTAGAATTTCTGGTTCGCAGACTTCATTTGGAAAGTCGTAATTTTCCTCGATTCGGGATTTAAATAAATCGGTGACTTGGGACACCTTAATTTATTCCAAGTGGCGACTCTGAAATAAATAGAATAATCCTGTTTCGAACATTGTCACTTAAATTGGAAAAACTCCTCGCGCTCCTACCCCCGGGTAGCGGGCGCGCCAAAAGGAGGTGTGACAGCTCTGGCGACTCTGCTGGGGATACAAACCCAGAACCAATGGTTCAGGGTTTAAGAATTCGAGCTTTGAATAATTATTTTATTTGGCTTATTTATTATCTGATTTTATTACATGTTTATATTTGATATGCTAAATGTTGCTTTACCGCTTTGATATTTTGTGAACTGTATATAAATTGTGCCGATACCCATTTTTTCTCTTCTGAGTCTTTTGAAATACAATACCGGGCATTTGCTGGACATAGCCCGTTTTTCTCAAGATAGTTGTGGTGCTTGGCACCCGGTGAAGGATTTTGTAGTCACACATGTTTAGGCGGAGAGTTTTGTCAATTAAGTCGGAAAGCCATGCTACCGGTGCACTGACACTCTTCGGCTCGAGTTGTCCGCTCGAGTTAAAGCCAGTCTAGACACTTTTCCAACAGGATGATGACTTAGAATAACAAGACCTTATACCGGATCCCCGATAGGAACGTTTATTTGCATCATGTGCATATTTGACTTAGGAGGCTCAACACAGGGGTTGGGCCTGTCTAGGACAGGTGTACCCGAAACAAAAAGACCAACTTGTTGCATCTTTTTGTGTGCATTTATTTGTTTCGATCTTACATGCCGACCGGTTTGTTAAAAAGAGGAAGAAGTGGAAAACGTCAGGGTATATAGTTAAAATAATTTTATGAAAAATAGTTAGTTCTTTAAAAAAATAAATTCTGGAAAAATGCTCAATTAAAAAAAAAAAAAAAAATTCCAAACTAAATTTTCTTAATTTTATGAAAATAGTTAGTACTTTGAAAATAAATTCTGAAAATTGCAAAAATTTCAAATAAATTTTTTTTAATTTTATGAAAATAGTTAGTTCTTTAAAAATAAATTCTGAAAAATGCAAAAAAAAAATTCCAAATAAATTTTCTTAATTTTACAAAAATAGTTTAGTTTCTTTGAAAAAAAAATTTCCAAATAAATTTTCTTAGTTCCTTTGAAAATAATTTGTTTTAGAAATGCTGTTTAAAAACAGTTTGTTTTCTTTTCTTAAAATGGTTTAGTTCTTTTATTTTCGAACTACGCAAGTTTGATTCTCACCAAAAATGAGATACGTAGGCAACCCATATCGGGCTCAACTAATACTGATTTTTTTTTAAGAAAAAAAAACAATAATAAAAAAATATATTAGAATTAGGATTTTTGTTCTTAGTCGAGAGTTAGGAAATTTTGCAAAAATAGCCAAACGCCTCAAAAGGGGCGCCGGAGGACTAATTTTGCAAAACGGAATATAGACATCATACTGGTATCCTGTTATACAGCCTTCAAATCTTCTTCAAGTGCTGAAAGGCCGTATTAACAAGATTCGTTTTTTTATATATAAAAAATAAAAAATAAAAATTTTGAAAAAAAAAAAAAAATCTTAAATCCATTTTTTATCTTTTCTAGGATCAACATGACTTCCTCGCAACGAATCGGCCAGAAAAGGGTGAGAGACGAAATGCCACCTATGTTCATGGTCCAGGACAAAACCCCGGATCGGCTCCGTAAATGGTGGACTAGTTTTTCAGCTTGGGAAAGAAATCAAGTTCACAAGCACCTCAAATTTCTTCCGGACATCATGATGATAAAACCGGATAAAAATGTGATCAGAGCTTTAGTGAGTTTTTGGGACTCAACAAGCAATGTGTTCAAATTCCGGGATTGTGAAATGACACCCACTTTGGAAGAATTGGGCGGACTCATAGGGCTCGGAAGAGATTTGCACAAGATGAGACCTGCAGCTCCTAGGCAGATGAGTGTGAATAACTTTCTTGAAAAAGCTATGTCTCCGGCGGGTTCCCCTCGGTTGTCCGGAGAACGGTTGGGTGCCACTAGATTATCTCTACGACAGATTTGGTGATAAGGAAGGGTTTGGGAAATTCTCAAACGTCGAATTTGTTAACCAGCTAAATTATGACGCCTGGGGAGATTTAAGAATCTATGCTTTCATGATCGCTTTTTGGGAACCATGGTTTTTCCCGAACGTGGTGGACGCATCAGAATCCGTTTAGCTGCGGTGGTCTCATATCTACAGAGTAACGAGGAACACACTGTTCTTCCGATGATACTAGGAGACATCTTCCGGGCCTTAACTCGGTGCCAAGAAGGACAAGATTATTTTGAAGGTTGCAATATCTTATTACAAATGTGGTTTATAGAACATCTCTATCATCACCCAATTGCGATAAACTTCAAAGCAGATTGGCTGAATTATATTCGCTGTCATACAAACAGAGCCGCCCGTTGTAACCTTCCGGAAGACTTGAGGACTTGGCAAGAACTTCTCAACTCTTTGAGAGCAGATCAACTTACCTGGAATTATTATTGGTTCCCTTCCGCCAAAATCATGCATATGTCGACATACCGCCCATTCTACATATTAATGGGTTTCGGGGGTTTCCAACCATATGCCCCGCTACGTGTCATGCGGCAGCTGGGAAGAGAACAGAAAAGGGCCCCAATTGAGGATATGCGATCATTTGTGTGGGAATTTGTGACGGAAGAGACCCCAAGGGAGACTTATGCACAGAAGGTGTGGTTCGGTAGTCGACTCTCCGACATCAACGAAATGGTTGCCGATCGGGAACGGGGAGAAGTGAGTCTCGCTTATCTTGAATGGTTCCACAACCAACCAATACCAGAGCAAAGGTCAGAAAGGTCAGTGAAGTATGACGTCGATTGGGAGAGAGAAATAGAAGCCAGAGTTAGGGAGGTTGAGCATGAAACAGCACAAAATTTCCAATCTTGCATCAACACTTTAAAAGAAGACAAAGGAATCCTGGAAGCGGCCATGGACATACAACAGGCTGACTTCGATCGGGAAAGGGCCGGTTGGGAGCGAGAAAGAGAAGCACTCCAAACTCAAATTCAAGAAATGCAATTGGCCGCAGAAAGGTCAAGGAGGAGTCGGAGTGATCAGATGCTGATAAACGATTTGGAAAGGAAAGCCTTTGAACACCAAGAAGACTTGGAGAAGGCAAAAGCGGCTTTGGTTGCAGTCCGAACAAAATGGAAGAGAGCGGCCCACCAAGAAGCACTCCGTCTACAACAAGTAGAGAAAGACTATGATGCGATCATCATTGATTTGAGAAAAGCAAATGCCACTCTTAAAGAGCGAACTCTCAGGCAAGTCCGGGATGCTAAAGCAGATAGAGACCGTTGTCACAACTTGATGGCACGGATGGAAAGACAAATAGATAGGCTCTTGGACCATGTCTCCGGCAACTCTCAAGTATTAGGGGCAAAGAACAGGCACATAGGGCAGCTGCTCAGAGAAAAGGACATAATCAGAACCAGGATCAATGAGATCGGGCACCACATTACTATGAGGTGTTTGAACTGCGAACGAGTACCTCGGCCTGCCCTCTTTTCTTCAATCATGGAATGTGTCCAACAAGTCATGGAAGAATTGGAAAGTATACAGAAAGATCTCACCCCAATAACTGCAGCAAGGCCAGACAACGCCCCCCGGGCACAAAGATTCGAGGCTTTGGAACATGCTTAGGAGAGTCTTTTGTTTTAGAGTCCGTTTGTCCTTTTACAAGTTTTTCTCCATTGCTGTATTTTGCAAGTGTTTCAAGTTTTAAGTTTGTTGAAATAAAATTCATGAACACTTCATCTTATGTCTATTGTTTCCGAACTACGCCCGGTCTGATTCATGCGGGGACATGATACGTAGGCAATCCACATAAGATTCGACCATCATTAAAAAATAAATAAATAAAAATAAAGATAAAAAATAATAAAAAAAAAGGGGGGGGAAGAAGTTAAGAGCAAAAGAAGATCGATGAAGGATGAAAGCGAAGGAAAATACAAACCGGAATGACGCATCGCAAACGAATACATGTAGCAACATTATCACCCGTATAAGTGCATCACACCCAACGTGAGATTACTTATCTGTTATGTTGTTTCAGACTAACCGTTTGTTTGCCAAACTCCAGGTTTTAGTAAAAGTGGTTGACTTTGCGGTAATCTGGCACCACATTCGTACTTCACAAGGTCCAAAGGAAAAGTTCGGCAGCCTGAGAGTACTCATTCCTATTTCACTAGATCAAAAAAGGGTGCCGACATGTCTTCAGAAATGCCTTTAGCAACCATTCCCGTTTCAGAGGAAAGCTCATTGACAACCATCCCGGCTACTGAGTCGGCAGCTTTAGAGGAGAATAGAATGTTGCGTTGCCGCATGCTCGAGATGTTAGATGATTGGAACAACGGGAAAGAGCCCCCGAGTCTGGTCCCTGGGTTCCCTGAAATTCTTCTCAGGTCAAGCGGTATTTCAAATACACCCATCAATTACCCACCTACTCTGTTCGGGTATTCTAATGCTACAAACCTCTCTGAATCACCCTCCACCTCCCATCCTCGGGTGACACCACATGATACATCTGCAAGAACATCAGTTGAGTTGCCGGTTCCAATCACAACGCACCCCACCGCACATGCTCCTTTCTTCGACTCCTCATGCTTTACATTCCCAGCACCACCGCTTACACGGGACCATACCCAGGTTGCGGCCAATACACATTCTCAGCCACCTCGATATGAGTTTCTACCGAGCCAAAATCCAAAGACCCCCGAGCAAGATGAGATGGCAAAAAGAATGAGGAGTTTGGAACAAAGCTTAAAGAACATGCAAGGTCTGAGTGGACAGAAAAGTGTATCTTACGCTGATCTGTGCATGTTCCCGCACGTCCATTTGCCATCAGGTTTTAAGACACCAAAGTTCGAAAAGTACGACGGACATGGCGACCCCATTGCTCATTTGAAGAAATACCGCAATCAATTGAGGGGTGCCGGCGGCAGAAGAAGAATTGTTGATGGCGTACTTCGGAGAAAGTTTGGTCGGAATAGCATCCGAATGGTATATGGATCAAGACATATCTCGATGGCACATCTGGGATGATCTGGCCAGAGATTTTGTAAAACAATTCCAATACAACATCGATATTGCGCCGGACAGGAATTCTCTATCGAACTTAAAAAAGAAGCCCTCAGAAAGCTTCAGAGAATATGCCATCAAGTGGCGAGAGCAAGCGTCCAGGGTGAAACCCCCATGGACGAAATTGAAATGGTCACGACTTTTCTCCAAGCTCAAGAGCCCGATTACTTTCAAAATATGATGTCGGCAATGGGAAAACCTTTCGCCGAAGCTATCAAGATCGGAGAAATGGTAGAAAATGGCCTGAAAACAGGGCGAATTTTGAGCCAAGCGGCCATTCGGGCAACTTCCCAAGCCATTCAAGGCGGGTCTGGAGGGATGCCCCGAAGCAAGAAGAAAGAAGAATCTGCTATGGCAGCAGTAGAAGATAGGAGATATCGAACCTCAAAGCATGTATTCTCCGACAAGGCCCCCCAACATTACTATCCACATCACGGCATGGCTTATGCTCCTCCGCCTCCACCCTACGCAGTCATGAACATTCAACCTTTGGCACGGCCGCAGCCACCAGCCAACAGAAATCCACCTCCATTCCAGAGAAACCAACCTTCTTACCCAAACCAGTATAATCCACGGCCAAATAACACTCGCCACCGTGAGCAACCCAAAACGAGCTTTACACCAATTGGGGAGCCGTATTCCACTCTTTTCCCAAAACTCAGGCAAGAAAACCTATTGCAGCCTGTTCCGCAGAACAGGCAGAATCCAGACTCTCCTGCCTACCAGAGGGGGATATATTGTGCATATCATTCAGGTGTTGAAGGACACAGTACTGACAATTGTTGGACGTTAAAGAAGGCAGTGCAAGAATTGATCAATCAAGGGAGGATCGTCTTCGCAGATGAAGACATCCCAAATGTGACAAACAACCCATTACCGGCCCACAACAACGGACCGGTGATTGGGATGATTTGTGACGACAAAGAATTTGACCCAACTTTGAAAGCGATAATCGCCATCGCCAACATAGAGAAGCGTCCTGAGGCTACCCCGAAACAAGAGAAAATGGGAAAAAAGGTTGAATCTCTTGAAACCAAATCCGAAAAGACGATTGAATTGAAAGCATCGTCTCAGAAGGGCGGAGTCCTTTACCTCCCACGAGGTAGAGTGGAAAAACCATTGTCCATAGGTGCCCCCAAGAAGTTCCATTTAAAGAAAGAAACATCAATGTATGTACCAAAGGGAACTTATGTGGCTCGAAAACCAGATGAACCTGTGGTTATTGCACGCGTGCAACAAAAACCAATGACAGATCCATCCGCAGTACCCTGGAGCTACCAACGAACACTTGTTACGCGCAAAGGGAAAGAGATCGTGGGAAATTCATCTGAGAGTGTCTTAGGACATAAGTACTTAAACATACAGGAGGTAAATAACGCCACACAAAGGCGTTTCCGTCAAAGAAACCTGTAAGTGCTGAAGAGGCAGAGGTCTTTTTTCAAAAGATGCAAATGCCTGACTATGAGGTGATAGACCAACTGCGCAAATGCCCAGAACAGGTGTCGATGTTGTCCCTTCTAATGAAATCTACTGAACATCAGAAGGTTTTGTTAAAAGCTTTGAACGAGGCATACGTGCCTATTGAGACTTCATCCGAACAACTTGAAAGAATGACAGAGAGATTCTTCGCGATCAATCAGATTTCCTTCAGTAAAGCTGATTTGCCTTTGGAGGGTGCCGCCCACAACAAAGCTTTACATTTGACTATCAAAAGCGAAGGCTACTATATGAAGAGGGTCATGGTTGACGGGGGTTCGGGGGTAGACATATGCCCGTTTTCCACTTTAGGCCGCATAGGAATCGGAGTTGAAAGGATTCGGCCTAACAATATATGTGTGCGAGCTTTTGACAGTGTGAAAAGAGATACTATCGGAGAGATTGATGTAATTATGACCATCGGCCCGGTGGACTTCGAAGTGACATTCCAAGTTTTGGATATGGACACTTCTTACAATTTTCTTCTAGGGAGACCATGGATTCATGCGGCCGGAGCTGTGCCCTCTACCCTCCATCAGATGTTGAAATTTGAGCACAAGGGACAAGAGATCGTGGTCCACGGGGAAGATGAGCAATCAATTTATCGAGATCCATCCATACCTTGCTTGGAAGCGGAAGCGGGAAGCGAAAACATTGTCTATCAAGCTTTCGAGATTGTGTTGGCGGATCAACACGAAGAAGGGAACCCTCTCCCCCAACCTTTTTTGTCTAATGCCTCCATCATGGTGGCGAAAGAAATGATTAAACATGGCTTCCAGCCAGGAAAAGGTTTGGGGAAGTCCCTACAAGGAGTGCCGAAGCTGATAACTTTACCTGTAGCTGAAAAGTTTTTCGGAGTGGGCTTTCGCCCAACCCCTGAAGATGAAAGATGGGCCAACAAGAGAAAGGAGAAAGGATGGGTTCTGCCGCAACCATTGCCGCATCTGTACCAAACTTTTGTCCGACCAAGGTACAGTGAAGAAGAAGAAGACGAGGTCTTTACAACGGAGGAAATTGAAGACATATGCGGGGCCATGAGGCAAATGCTCTATGATGTTAATATGGTCCAATCGGGAGAAGGAACAAGCACCGCTGAGGTGCTGTATGTGGGCCCTGAAGCTAAATTGCAAAATTGGAAAGCCACACCCTTCCCAATCAGGCGGGAGTTCTGGTAGATTTGTCCTGTCGTTTTTCCTTCATCACAAGTTACTTCAGGATGTAGCTTGGATGTTTTTCTTTGTTTTCTTGTATTTTTGGTTTCCCCAATGTAATTTTGTTTGTTTTCAGAAAATTCCAAGAAAATAAAATAAATATTTCCTTACTTTTGCACTCTTTCTAATTTTGTTATCTATTCTTCCTTTTCAGTCTTAATAATGCGGCTTTAAATAACATGACATGCTTGCGGAACTCATGCTCAAATCCGAACACGCCACATAATCTGGAAATAATGAACCAAGAACCGGAATACGATGAAGATGAGGCTTTTAGGGAAATAAATCAAGAATTGGAACATTTCGAGAATAAACCTAAGCCAAACTTGAATGACACCGAACCGGTTAATTTGGGAACTGATGAAGAGGTCCGAGAGACCAAGATAAGCATCCACACAGATGAGAAAACACGAGATGCAATAATCCAACTTTTGTTTGAATTTAAAGACGTGTTTGCTTGGTCTTACGATGATATGCCGGGATTAGGAGCTGATCTAGTGGTGCACAAATTACCAATCTACCCTGACTGTCGCCCAGTGCAACAGAAGCAAAGAAAGTTCAAGACTGACATCAGTGATAAAATCAAAGAAGAAATCACTAAGCAGTTGAAAACAGGAGTAATTCGAGTGGTACAATACACCACGTGGTTGGCTAATGTTGTGCCCGTGCCAAAGAAGGACGGAAAAACTCGAGTATGCGTGGACTACCGAGATCTGAATAAAGCAAGTCCTAAAGATAACTTTCCTTTACCAAACATCCACATCCTCGTTGATAACTGTGCCAAACATGAGATACAATCGTTTGTGGATTGTTATGCGGGATATCATCAAGTGTTGATGGATGAAGAGGACGCCGAGAAGACTACTTTTACCATACCTTGGGGGACTTACTGTTACCGAGTCATGCCATTCGGTTTGAAAAATGCCGGAGCAACGTACATGAGAGCTATGACTGCCATTTTCCACGACATGATGCATCAGGAAATAGAGGTGTACGTGGACGATGTGATCATCAAATCCAGAACTCAAGGCGATCACGTGCGAGACTTGAGGAAATTCTTTGAGAGGTTGCGGAAGTACGATTTGAAACCGAATCCGGCCAAATGCGCTTTTGGAGTCCCGTCAGGTAAACTTTTGGGTTTCATAGTCAGTAGAAGAGGTATTGAATTAGATCCCACAAAGATAAAATCCATCCGGAATTTACCTCCCCCCAGAACAAAGAAAGATGTAATGAGTCTTCTAGGCCGACTGAACTACATCAGTAGGTTCATCGCTCAGTTGACTTCCACATGTGAACCCATATTCAAGTTGTTGAAGAAAGACGCTGCAATCAAATGGACAACTGAATGCCAAGAAGCTTTTGACAAGATCAAAGAATATTTGCCAAACCCTCCAGTCTTAGTCCCGCCAGAGCCAGGGAGACCTCTTTTCTTGTATTTAACAGTCTTGGAAAACTCTTTTGGTTGTGTTCTCGGACAACGTGATGCGACGAAGAAAAAAGAGCAGGCGATTTACTACCTGAGCAAGAAATTCACTAGTTATGAGGTCAAGTACACTTTGCTGGAAAGAACGTGTTGTGCTTTAACTTGGGTCGCTCATAAATTGAGACACTACCTCCAAGCCCATACGACTCACCTCATTACTCGGTTGGATCCTTTGAAGTATATATTCCAGAAACCGATGCCCACCGGAAGATTGGCAAAGTGGCAAATCCTGCTCACCGAGTTTGACATAGTCTATGTCACTCGCACGGCAATGAAGGCCCAAGCATTGGCGGACCATTTGGCCGAGAACCCGATCGACGAAGAGTATCAACCATTGAATACCTACTTTCCTGATGAAGAGGTAAATACGACAGAAGTTGTTTCGGAAGACAATCATGCTTGGAAAATGTTTTTCGATGGGGCGGTAAACGCTAAAGGTGTAGGGATTGGGGCAATCTTGATCTCTCCTGCTGGTCAGCATTACCCGGCCACGGCTAGGCTCCGTTTCTTCTGCACGAACAATACGGCTGAGTATGAAGCTTGTATCATGGGCATGAACATGGCAATTGATCAGGGCGTCGAAGATTTGTTGATCATGGGAGATTCGGATCTAATTATCAAACAATCTCAAGGTGAATGGGAAACTCGGGACGTTAAACTCCTCCCTTACCGACAACAGCACGTGAATATTCTTGGCAAGCGATTTGCATCGATAGAATTCAGGTATATCCCACGATGTCACAATGAATTAGCTGACGCACTTGCCACTTTAGCTTCAATGCTACCTTATCCGGGTAACGCCCATGTCAATCCCTTGGAAATTCAAATCAAGGAAAGCCACGGTTATTGCAATGCAATCGAAGAAGGACCGAGCGTCAAGCCATGGTACCACGATATCAGGAGATTCTTGAAAACACAAGAATACCCTGAACATGCTATCGGAGATCAAAAGAGGACCATTAGGCGACATGCACGTGGTTTCTTTTTGAGCGGCGAGGTCTTGTATAAGAGAACCCCAGATCTTAACCTCTTAAGGTGTGTTGATACCGAAGAAGCGGGAAGAATCATGCACGAAGTACATGCAGGAGTATGCGGACCTCATATGAATGGGTATGTCTTAGCCAAGAAAATCCTTCGAGCAAGTTATTATTGGATGACCATGGAGAAAGATTGTTTCGGTTTTGTCCGAAAATGTCATCAATGCTAGGTACATGGAGATCTGATTCATGCACCTCCAACTGAGTTGCATCCTATGTCAGCACCGTGGCCATTTGTCGCTTGGGGAATGGATGTCATCGGCCCGATTGAGCCGAAAGCTTCAAATGGACACCGATTCATATTGGTGGCTATCGATTACTTCACAAAATGGGTCGAAGCCGTCACTCTCAAATCAGTCACCAAGAAAGCGGTGGTGGATTTTGTACACTCAAATCTTATCTGTCGTTTTGGTATACCTGCAACTATCATCACAGACAATGCTGCGAACCTGAAGAGTCATTTGATGGAAGAAATATGCGAGCAATTCAAAATAACGCATAGGAACTCCACCCCTTATCGGCCCAAAGCCAATGGTGCCGTGGAAGCAGCAAACAAAAACATTAAGAAGATTTTGAGAAAGACAATCCAAAGTTCTAGACAATGGCATGAATAATTACCGTTCGCTTTACTGGGATACCGTACTACAGTACGCACATCGGTGGGAGCAACTCCATACCTGCTAGTCTATGGAACTGAGGCTGTGATACCGGCAGAAGTAGAAATTCCTTCGCTTCGTACAATTGTTGAAGCAGAGATTGAAGATAGCGAGTGGGTTAAGACTCGTTTGGAACAATTAACTTTGATCGATGAAAAGCGGATGGCTGCAGTCTGTCATGGACAACTGTACCAACAAAGAATGGCTCGTGCTTACAACAAGAAAGTACGACCGAGAAATTTCGAAGTAGGTCAGTTGGTTTTAAGACGCATTCTTCCACATCGTGAGGAAGCGAAAGGAAAATTCGCTCCTAACTGGAAAGGACCATACATCATCAGGAAGATACTGCCAAGAGGAGCATTATACTTGGGAGACATGGAAGGAAAAGATCCTGAAACGGCTGTGAATGCGGATGCTGTGAAAAGGTATTATGTCTGAACTTGCTTCAATGAGGTCCTCACAAGTCGAAATGATTGAAGGCTTTTATTCCCGCTACCCAAACACTACCAACCCTTTTGTAAACCCTTTGAGCCGGTTACCTTTCTTTGGCTACCCTCTTTGGAATCCAAACCAAAAAAAAAAAAAAAACCAATTTAACTACGTTCTGACTTGATTCCGAAAGGATACGTAGGCAACCTCTCCCTGAGGTTCAGTCACACCAAATCAAAATCCCGGTTTCCCCAAAAATGAAACTGGGGCAGATGATATTTTTGATTCATTTTAAGATCCGTCAAGATGATTCCAAAGTTGTAATTTTGTTTACAATTCTTGTTACCCGAACCGAGTACAAGTCCTTCAAGATCGATTGGAAGTTGTGAAAACATCATTGTTGCGATCCGAGGTTCCTGGAATGAAAAGAAATAAAATGAGAGAGTCTTATTGGTGAAAACCTTCGGGCACCATAAGACGATGGAAGTAGAGAAATACAAAATGAGAGAGCCTGTTGGTAAAAACTCGCAAAGAGTGCTATCCGGCGATGGTAAGAAGAGAAATGAGAGAGGTCGATTGGCGAAAACCCGCAAAGGGCGCTATCAACCGAAAAGTTTGTTTCACCACGAGAGGTCCTGGCACGGCTCCCTAGCTCGGAAATATAGACCCGTTTTGGTTCATAAGAAAACGGGAGTTTTGTGACGATCAAGCATCTAGTCCGAGGAGCATGTCATGTTGGTTAAAGTCAGCGTATACCTCAGATAAGTCCTTCTTTTCTCCCCCGAAAGGGACTCCTCTATCTTTGATACGTTTTTCCATTCTTCGATTCATTCTTCTTCTTTGAATCCCTTTCGGTTTAATTTTAATTCTGAAACTATTACAAAGGAAGGTGACAGGACCGGTTTTACAGGACTCCGCCTGGTAAAGAAGAAAAGAAAAACAGCCTCAGTGGTGTATTGTTACAATCCACGATTGGATCGTAATGATCGATTATTTCCAAAGGAAAAGAGTTTTAGAAAGGAAACGGAAATCAAAGGCTAAGGTCTTAGAAGAGACAGAATAAGGCAGAAGGACGGAACCTACACGGAAAATCCCCATGGAATTCTGGGAATGAACCCGGTCAGTTCGAAAGGAAGTCACCCCAAAGACAATTGGTAGCAAACTTCTCAATGGAAATGGGGAAACGATCAAGCAATGAAGATAACCAAGCCCGCAAAGCCAACCACTTTTTCAACTGATAAAATGTTCTTTGTTGAAAGCAGGTCTATTTAATTGTGCAAGAAGAAGGTACCACTCAAATAAGTGAAATACGCAAGCTTTGAAATGGCTTTGGAACAAGGAAAACACATAAAAAGGTAAGTTTCTTTTTAGAGATTTATCCTATGCATTTGTTGATGTTTAAAAAGAACGCCTAAAAGAAGGCCAAAAAAAAAAAAAAATGAAAGAAAAGAAAGTGAAAACTCCGAAAAAGAGAATCAAATCATATCAGTCCAATATCTGTTTGGACCCCGTCAGAAAAACCGAGGGTCTTTCCGGCCGTAAAGCCGTGAAACTTTTATCCCCGGTCGAAACCGAGGATCTCCCGACCGAAAACTGCTGAGCTATTTACTTTTACCCCGACCAAAAACCGAGGATCCGACGGCCAAAAAATCGTTAGATAATGTTTGAATTCGGCCAAAAAGCCGCGAAACTTTTATCCCTCGGTCGAAAACCGAGGATCTCCCGATCAGAAAACTGCCGAGTCATTTACTTTTACCCCGCCAAAAACCGAGGATCCGACGGCCAAAAACCGTTAGATGTTGTTTGAATTCCGCCGTAAAGCCGTGAAACTTTCATCCCCGACCATAAAACCGAGGATCTCCCAGTCAGAAAACTGCTGAGCCATTTACTTTTACCCCGGCCAAAAAACCGAGGATCCGACTGCCAAAAATCGTTAGATATTGTTTGAATTCCGCCGAAAGCCGTGAAACTTTTATCCCTGTCAGAAAATCGAGGATCTCCCGCCAAAAAACTGCGAGCCATTTACTTTTACCCCGGCCAAAAACCGAGGATCCGACGGCCAATAAATCATTAGATATTGTTTGAATTCCGGCCGTAAAGTCGCGAAACTTTCATCCCCGCCCGAAAACCGAGGATCTCCCGATCAAAAAACCGCGGAACCATTTACTTTTACCCCCGCCAAAAAACCGAGGATCCGACGGCCAAAAAACCGTTAGATATTGTTTGAATTCCAGCCGGAAAGCCGTGAAACTTTTAAACCCCGGCCAGAAAACCGAGGATCTCCCGATCAGAAAACCGTGGAGCCATTTACTTTAACCCCGGCCAAAAAACCGAGGATCCGACTGCCAAAAAACCGTTAGATATTGTTTGAATTCCGCCGAAAGCCGTGAAACTTTTATCCCTGATCGAAAACCGAGGATCTCCCCGACCAAAAAACCGCGGAGCTATTTACTTTTACCCCGCCAAAAACCGAGGATCCGACGGCCCAAAATCGTTAGATATTGTTTGAATTCCGGCCGAAAGCCGTGAAACTTTTATAATCCCGGCCAGAAAGCCGTGGAACGTTTATTTGTGAAATTGTGATTTTCTTACCCAAGACCAAAGAGTCTTTTTAATCGCTTTCTGTGTCGCAACTAACTCACGAAATTTTCCTAGCAAAACTGGGCAGAAAAATTTCGTTTGTTTGTTTATTTTCTTGTCTAAATAGGTTTGACCTCGGGACGCAAGGATCGAGATAACCTACAAATGGAACATCAACCCAGAGTGAAGAAAGAACGAGTCCAAAGGTTGGAGTAAACAAAAGCGCGGATTGCTCAGAAGATGATTGAAGTAACTAGCTCCGCCGACTCCATTTCACTCAATGTTACAGAGATAAACAAGCACGTATAGCTTGTGGAGCATCAAGATTCAGATCGAGGTCTACAGCAAATCAGCTAAGATTCAAGATCAAGTTTTCAAGAGAATCATAGATAGGAATCTTGTAACTCATAGTTTGATAGCATAGCTAGTTCAGCTTTAATTTCTTTTGGTGTAATAAGGAGATCAGTAAGCGGTAAACAGCAGCATGCAGCAACGATAGCAACAGTAACAGCAAAGTGTCAGTCCACGGTAGTCCCAGCTACCAAAACTTCCCGAACTACATTGACCTGATTCCTGTTTAGCCCAGGATATGTAGGAGGCCTCCGAAGCAAAGGCTCGGTCAAAACTCTTTCAAAATGCTTCACACGAAGTATTCAAATGGGCAAAAATCGCTCGTATTTGCTCAGTTGTCTTTGCACGAAAACTCTTCGAGTTTACACGCAAAGAGGGGCTGTTGTGAGCACGTGATTTTTGCCTAACATGAATTACTCCCACAAAATCAAAACAAAAAATTTGTCTATTTTTTACGATGTGTATTTTTGTGAATTTTCTTGTTATTTTTGGTAATTGTTTGCATTTGTATATGCATGATTATATGTGTTTAAATTAATAAAAATACAAAAATAGGTCATATTTACATTTTTTATCTAACTTTGCAATTAGGGGTAGTTTAAGTTTATTTTTACAAAATAAAATCACAAAAATATGTATTTTTTGCTTTTCTAGTATTTAATGTCCCAATTGTGTGATTTATATTTAATTGATGTTTAAATTGAGTGTGTTAATTGTTAATATAACTTAATTAGTATTTCTTATAATTTAATTGATTTTGTAGTGTAATTTTTTGTTTTAATTAGAAAATTAAATTAAAGAGATAAGGAAAACAAAATCAAATGAAAAGAAGAGGAATTAAATCGGATTGGGCCACTTCCTAAATAAATCCCAGGCCCAAAAAATTAAAATAACCCCAGTCCAAACCCCAATACCCGGTCGGCCCATTTGATCTAGGCCGTTGGATCACTTAATCCAACGGTCCAGATTAAAATCCCTATTTTTAATATACCAACCCCCCCCCCAATACCCCAAAACCGGCCCCATTCCCAAATTCCCCAAACCCTAGCCCCTTTTTTCATCTCTCTCAAGAACCCCAGCCGCCTCCACCGTTCCCCGCCGCACGCCGCCGGCCGGAAATCGCCTCCGCCGGCGGCCGTGGTCCAATCACCCCCATTTTAACACCGTAGCTTCCCCTTCTCCCCCTCTACACGAATCCCTTAACCATTCGTCTCGAATCACTCCCGAATTCTTCGAATATCCGATCGAAAATTCGCCGGAATTTGAAAGTCATCCCAATAGCCACCAAATTCACACCATATCATCACCGGACCACCCTTTCTCCAAATCCACACCCATCTCCTTTCAAACAACACCGGAACGATTCGAATCCCAAATCCGAACCAAGAACCCTAAATCCCGAAATAGGGATTTATTTTCGGATTTTTGAGAAATTGGGGTCTAATAGACCTTAATTGATTCGTTTTCGTTTGAAAACATTTCAATTAAGGTCCGTTCGATCCCGAATACGATTTTTATTCTCGGCCGCCGCTTTGGTTTCGAATTGTTCGGAGGTACTGTTTTATTCCCTCTCTTTCCTTGTTATTTTTATTTGTTTTGATTATGATTGTTCGTTTGTTGATATTTCTTCGGACAGTTATGAAATTTTCTGTTTTCTTCATCTATTTGGGACCGTTTTATTTGGTCGATTTGTTGTTTCTGATTGATTGCTATGAATGATGTTGCTATAAAATAGGAATTCGATTCGATAAATTCGTCGAATGTCTAATTCTTCATTTTTTGACTCTGCTTTGGCCGAGAGTTTCAAAATCGCTGCCTTCGCGATTGATTTGTTATCAATCGTATATGTTATGATTCGACTTAACGAATGTCGTCGCTTGAATTCGCGAATTTGTTGTGTTAAAAACTCTCGGCCAGTGTTGGTTTTTGCTTGAATTGAGTTTTCTCTGTTTATTGTTTGAGCCAGCTATTGTTTGTCTGTTATAGCTGATATTTCATTGTTTTTGAAGTATCCTCAATTACTTGTATGAGAATGTGTTTAGAACAATGGGGCAGTGAATTGGAATTTGCCCGTTTAGGCCTTGGAATCACTGTTTTATTTGCTATCAATGATACATGTTGTGTTTATGTTGAATGCTTGTCTAATCTCGTAGAAGTGGTTGTGTGAAACCTCAGACATTGCTTTGTTTTGCTTTGAATCGAACTATTCTGTTAGTCGTATGATTCTGTTGATTAATTAGGAAGTCTGTCTTGGATATAGCTGCATTCTTAACTGAAGTTTCAAGGGTGTTTTGGTATTCACAAGTTAGAAATGATTTGCTGGTGTGTAATTTGTCAGAGGACATTCTTTGGATCACTTAATCTAATACACCTTTAGTGTTGGAAAATAGATAACATGGGAGTAGTGATTAGAAGGTAAAGGGATGCACATGGGAGGGAATATACAGCTGAAAAGGTTTGAAAAGGGGGAATAATAGGTGCTGGACAGATCTGAAACTGAAAAGGAAGGGCTGTTGGTTGGGATCTGTAGGTTATAAAAGACACATTCTCTGGAAAACAAAGGAGACAGTGATATACTCTCTGAAAATACTCTCTGATAGTGAACACACGCAGAGAACACAGACATACTCTCTGGAATATTCATTCACACATAGAAAGGCTCATTGGCAGAACATTGACACACACAGAAACATTCTGAAAAACATACACACACTGTTTCACAGAACACTCTCTGGAAACACTTTGAACACACACTTTGAAAACTGCCGCTGGTTCACTTTAAACTCTCTGTTTGGCTTTAAACATCCCTGGAACTTCCTGTTATCCTGGGCCATTTGTTTCTTCAAAGCTGTTTTTGGAATCTGGGTGTCATTGTTGTTCGTTTGATGCTGTTATTGTATTGACTTTGCTTGGTCGTTGCCGGTACTGTTAGTTGTTGTCTGCTGCTGCCAACTCACCTCTCTTTCCTCTTGTTGTAATTCAATCTCCAGGTACACCTTCCGATTTCATATAATTTTGAAGAATCGATGCAACTGAGTTGAGTTGAGGAAATACATGATGAAATGTTGTTAAAAAATACTACTTGAAGTCATTTTTGGGATTTTTCTATTTTTCTTGTTTAGCTTTAATACATGAGATGGTTATTTGAAGTCTTAATCCTTATGTGTATATGGACTATAATTCCCTGTTAATCCATAGTAATGGGATGAAAAAATGGAGTTGTATGAGAGATTTTTTTTTATATTAGTTTATATCGAAACATGTTGATAATTGAGCCTTGTAGTTAAAAATGAGCCCGATGGACTGTTAAATTAGCCAGGAATGTAACTGTTAGATTATTGTGATTGATATATTATGTTTAACAAATTTCGAACATCAAATTTCATGTTAATCAATAATTTAGGGAAATATTATACCAGTTGAAGGGAATAGGAAAATGTTAAAAGATAAATTATATGGTTAAAACATGGGTTGTAAGCATTAGCCATAATCATAGCATTCTGACCATTTTATTTTTCTGCTAGTTTAACCCTCAATCTCTTTAAAATGTTAATGATCCAATAGTTAGAGACAGGGATGTATAGGTCGAATTAGTAGTAAGGTAGTTTCGCTCTATTTTGTTAAATGCAAATTTGGTACCTTCTTACGCATATTAATTAATTAGGACTTTAATTTTTGTTAGAAATAAACCAACTAGACAATCACAACCACTTTAGGATATCTTTGAATAAAACGAGCCTTACTAAATTTCTAAAACCGGGTGCATATTGATGTGATTTAAATTCAAATCTCAACGATGTTAAAATATGTCAAAATCACGGGTATAATTTATGTGACGTGATTCGAGACGTGTTTTAATAACGTTGCGATTATTCTTAAAATTAGATAAAAGCGGTTAATAGGTTTAAATTGCATTATGATGAGAACATGTATAAAATTAGGAATTTTTAGCCATTTATAATAATTGAAGCGACCGTGCTAGAACCACGGGATCCGGGGGTGCCTAACACCTTCCCTCGGGTCAACAGAATTCCTTACTTAGAATTTCTGGTCCGCGGACTTCATTTGAAAAGTCGTAATTTTCCTCGATTCGGGATTTAAATAAATCGGTGACTTGGGACACCTTAATTTATTCCAAGTGGCGACTCTGAAATAAATAGAATAATCCCATTTCGAATATTGTCACTTAAATTGGAAAAACTCCCTCGCGCTCCTACCCCCCGGGTAGCGGGCGCGCCTAAAGGAGGTGTGACAGCTCTGGCGACTCTGCTGGGGACACGAATATAAAAAGGAGTTTTTCCAATTAAAGGACAATCAAAACGGGATTCAGTTATTGAGATATTCAGAGTCGCCACTTGGGAGATTTATGGTGTCCCAAGTCACCATAAATACAAATATGATTCTATTTAACAGTCTGCGTACCACTCCAAACCGTTTTACGGGTTAACAGAATTCCTTATCCGGATTTATGGTACGCAGACTGTTAAATAGAGTCAAACCTTTCCTCAATTCAGCACGGTCAAACCTTTCCTCAATCTAGCACAGTCACTCAACTGTTATATTTGGCTTGATTATCTGATTTTAATACAAATATGAACTAATGTGCAAACAACCACTCCAAACCGTTTTAATTGTTAGAAGAAAATTATAATGTCGTGAGAATATATCTCGAATTTCGTCACATAAATGTGTCCGTAATTTTTGATATATTCCGACTTCATTGGGATTTGGATTGGGGTCACATAAATGTGTACCCGAGTTTAAGGAGGTACAATTATTAAATACGCGCTTAAAACTATTAACGCGTTATTATTTTGAGAATGCCGTGAAAATATACTAAACGGCCAATCTCGGATTTCTAAGTAAATATATACACTTATGAAGATTTCACAATTTTTGCGATTTATTTATCGAAGCGCGTCTCATTTATTAACAAAATAATCCTAAAATGACTACATTTCCTATTTTTTTTTTAGTTTTTATAAATAAAGAGATATCATAATTAATCTAGAAATTAAAAATGCAACACTTATCTAATTTATGACAAAAACTTAATGAAACAGATTTTAATCAATGTTTAAACAAAAAATATTTTTTTTTTCGGAATTATTTTATTATTATTTTATTATTTTATTAAATACGAAATTTCATAACTTAATAATAAAAGAAGCTAATTTAGAATAATATTAAAACTTGAATATATAAAAAGAAAAACTAATAAAATCATTTATTCAAAACTATCGAAAATTATAGCCATATTAAAACTTATATGGTAAAAATTATTTTTTTTATTCCAAATTGTTCAAATCTAAGCTTATTTATAGAAAAACAGCAATTATAAATTGATTATAATTTTATTTAAATTCGTTTTTTTATAAGCTAAAAAATATATTATTTGTTATGTTTAGATAAATATTTAATAAAAATAAACATTACTTAAATAAATCTAAAAATAAAAGTGCAAAATCAACAACTAATATATATATACAAACTAAACCAATTATCTTACAACTATCTTAAACTCATATTTTTTAATTTTTTACTATTTTTTGAATTAAACCCTTGATGTTAACTATTTACAACTATTTACCAAAACCAAAATCAATCTTAATTATTTACACCTATATTTTGAAATGTTTAAACTTGAGCAGAAACAATTCTTGTGTTATTGAAAATTCAAATCGTACCTAAATGCCTAATTTACGCAAAATAATTAATATTCGCATTTTTATTGAACTTAACTACATATTAACAACTTAATTTATTAAAGACAATATTAAAGAAGTCCTAATTAATTTGATTAACAAAAGAGTAATTCATTCTTCCTTTTATTTACTAAATGATTTGAACATTGATAAACATATTCATAATTATACTATTTAATAACCATTTTTAGAAGTGAATTATTATTACTACAAGAAGGCTTAATTATTTAAAGTTATCACAAAACTTACAGAATATTAATATGGAATTTATTGAAACATAATATGTAAAAGAAAACAAAAATAGAAACTATTTAAAATTTCAACAAAATTCTCATTTTTCCCATGTATTCATCTTATTATTTAAACATGATTAGATATGTACCGGATATTGGAAATAAAAGAAATCCCGGTGATCAACACAGCAAATAACAACACAGCAATATCACAGCAACAACAACCTCAAAAATACCCAGTATCCGAATTTCAACAATAAGAATTAATAACCCGAATTGAACTTCAGAATAAGATTTGTAAAAATGGAAGACTAATTTTTAGATTTTTTTCGTTTTTTTTTAACTATTTGCTAACACTCTTTAAGATTTTTATTTTTCAGATTCTTCTCTCTCAAATTTTTCTTCTCTTGATTCTTCCTAAAATTTCTTCCTATTTATAGCAAAAAATTTCGAAATTTTCAGATTTTATTTTTATTATTATTTTTATTTTTTTATTTTTTTATTTTTTTAATCTTTTTTTAATTAAAAGAAATCCCACTTACTAAATGCTTTTATTATTTTATAAAAAGAAATCCCACCTTGCTTATCTTTTATTTTTTAAAACACAACTTTAATGATTTTTATATTTTTAATTGTCCACTTTCTTTTATTTATTTAAAAGAAAATGCCACTTTCTTTTCTTTTCTTTAAAAAAAACAACTTTCTTTTACTTTTGATTTTTTTAATTTTCAGCCACTTTTGACTTTTATTCCAACTTTCATTTTCAATTATTTAAAACCAACCGAAAATTTAAAAAAATATTAATATTTTCAGTTTTTTTTAATAAAAAATAAATTATTTTTTTTAAAAAAAAATTAATAAAAAAATTAATAATAATAGCAATAATATGAATAGTAATAATTTACTTTAAAAAAATTAAATCATATATATATATATATATATAAATATATATAAAATTAAACAAAAGCTAAAATATATAGAGTGAAAAATTTGAATACGGTCAAATATTTTTGTGGGGGCTTTTGTGTGTGTGTGTTAGGATTTTTTTGTTTAAAGTGTGTTTTGAATAGTGTATAGTAGTGTAATAAATGGGTCGTGGGTCATGGGTTTGGGTTATGGTGTTTTGGGTTAGGTAGAATATGTTTGGGCTCAAGTTTAAAATTTAAGAAGAGGCCCAATTCCGAATTTGTCTTCTCTATAAAAAAAATTATTTATTATGAAATAAATTAAAAAAAATGTTAAGATTAAATTATAAAACCAAAATTATCTTAAAAACACCAATTAACTCATAATAATTATTATTACAAAAAAATTAGACGTTAATTAAAATAAAATCGCACAAATTGGATATTATAGGCTAAAAATGCAAAAATACATATTTTTGTGATTTTATAAAATAAACTTAATTATTACTAATTATAAACTTGAATTTTATATAAATACAATATATTTTTATATTTTTTATTTATTTAAACAAATAAATATGCACAGATAAATGCAAACAATTCAAGAAAAATAACACAAAATTCACAAATATTGCAAACAACACAAAACTCTTTTATTTTGAATTTTTGGGAGTAATTCTCATATAGGGCAAAAATCACGTGCTCACAATTGGAAAGACTATAACATATAGCGCTAAGTCTATTATAATGCAGGAGTTCATGCGGATACGAGCGATTTTTGCCCGTTTGAGCACTCCGTGAGAAGCATTTTTTTTTTCAAAATTTTGACCGAACCTTTGCTTCAAAAAGTTTCCTACATATCCCTGGCTAAAAGGGAATCAGGTCAATGTAGTTTGGAAAGTTTTGGTAGCTGGGACTACCAATGAAACTGCGATTTTTGCTGTTACTGTTGCTGTTGTTGCGGTTACTGCTTGTTGACCTCCTTATTACACCATGCAAAAGCAAAATAAGAAGCTAGACTAAATTATGATTTATGAACTGTAAACTCTTATCTATATCTTCAATTTATCCTTCTGCTGGGGGATACTGCTTCCTCGATTTAAGACTTGTTATGCAGGGGGTTCTTGTTGTAACCCTTGGTATTATTGAATTCTGTTTCGACTTTGAAATGTATTCCTCTGTTTTACAGGCGGGCTCCTGATTGTGATAACTTGCAATTAACACCTCCGTTCTACAGGCGGGCATCCTGACTTCTTCAATTTGTCCTGGCTTTTTCATCTTGAAATAACAAACTCCATTCTACAGGCGGGCTCCTCACTTCTTCAACTTCAAAATAATAACCTCCATTCTACAGGCGGGCATCCTGACTCCTTCAATTTGAAAATAACACCTCTGTTCTACAGGCGGGCATCCCGACTTCTTCAACTTCAAAATAACAACCTCCATTCTACAAGCGGGCATCCTGACTTCTTCAATTTGAAAATAACACCTCTGTTCTACAGGCGGGCATCCTGACTTCTTCAATTTGAAAATAACACCTCCATTCTACAGGCGGGCTCCTGATTTCTTCCACTTAAAAATAACACCTCCATTCTACAGGCGGGCTCCTGATTTCTTCAACTTAAAAATAACACCTCCATTCTACAGGCGGGCTCCTGATTTCTTCAACTTGAAATAACATCCTCCATTCTACAGGCGGGCTCCTGATTTCTTCAAAATAACACCTCCATTCTACAGGCGGGCTCCTGATTTCCTCAAAATAACACCTCCATTCTACAGGCGGGCTCCTGATTTCTTCAAAATAACACCTCCATTCTACAGGCGGGCTCCTGATTTCTTCAAAATAACACCTCCATTCTACAGGCGGGCTCCTGATTTCTTCAGAATAACAATAACACCTCCATTCTACAGGCGGGCTCCTGATTTCTTCAACTTAAAATAACAACCTCCATTCTACAGGCGGGCTCCTGATTTCTTCAATTTAAAAATAACACCTCCATTCTACAGGCGGGCTCCTGATTTCTTCAACTTCAAAATAACAACCTCCATTCTACAGGCGGGCATCCTGACTCCTTCAATTTGAAAATAACACCTCTGTTCTACAGGCGGGCATCCCGACTTCTTCAACTTCAAAATAACAACCTCCATTCTACAGGCGGGCATCTTGACTCCTTCAATTTGAAAATAACACCTCTGTTCTACAGGCGGGCATCCTGACTTCTTCAACTTCAAAATAACAACCTCCATTCTACAAGCGGGCATCCCGACTTCTTCAATTTGAAAATAACACCTCCGTTCTACAGGCGGGCATCCTGACTTCTTCAATTTGAAAATAACACCTCCATTCTACAGGCGGGCTCCTGATTTCTTCAACTTAAAAATAACACCTCCATTATACAGGCGGGCTCCTGATTTCTTCAACTTAAAAATAACACCTCCATTCTACAGGCGGGCTCCTCATTTCTCCAATTAAAGATAACACCTCCATTCTACAGGCGGGCTTCTGATTTCTCCCAATTAAAATCTCTCTAATTGATTTCCTTGTTTTCTTTGAGAAAATTTTCGACAATGGCGAAAATTTTCTGCCCCAATTTTGGTAATATTCTTTGCGGTATGTCATTCTTCTATCATCGCCATTTCCTTTCACCTGCTTCAAATCAAAGAAAATTTGTTAGTTTAAAATGCGGTGAATGGTCGTGCCACTCCTGCCAGGGATGGCTTTTCCTTCTTCTGTTCTAAGTTCCCGAAACTTGTCGGGGATGATGTTACTTGCTGGGAATGATATTTCTGCTGGGGGATGGTTTTTCCATTTATCCCTTCCCTTTTCTGTGTTTTAAAACTTGCTGGTGAGACTCAAAATCACTTTCTTCAAAAGGTTTGATTTTCCTTTATTATCGCTAGAAAAGAAATGTCATCAGCTAGGGATGCATTTTCCTTTTTCCTTCTCCGCTTTGTGTTGTCCGATCATCTTGAGAATCGGTTGATAATCTGTCGGAGTTATTTGCGCATCTTGAAAATTCACAGGGGATTCTTTTGGAACTTGATCCATGATTTTTCGACTGCATCTTTCAGGTCTTCTCCATTTCCTGACATTCCAGACCAATTTGGCTTGTCCTACCCTCGTTTTGCTTCGCACCAATTCGGCACTGATAGCAAGCTCTAAAAAGTCTTTCTCAAAATAGACTTGGATAAAAACCTTTAAACAAAGAAAACTGAAAATATAGAAAAAGAAATAAGCTTTCTGAACAAATGTAGCGAAAAACAAAAAGGAACTTATCTGAATGGTATAACCGGTCCCAACGATCACGTCGTGCATTCCGGATTAATCAACCCAGTCTATTTGTATCAATCCATCTTCTGATGGTCTCATTTGTTGAGGACGAACAGATGCACGAATCTTTGTCAAATGCGAGTCCTTTGTGCCACTCTATCTTGTCGCCTCATAGTGCCCTTCGAGGGGTTTTCACTAATGAGACTCTCTCATTTCTCTCAACTCCCGTTGCCTTATGGTGCCCGTGAAGGTTTTCACCGATAAGACTCTCTCATTTTATTTTTTCTCAGCTTTCGTTGGAGATTGGAAAGGTACCGATAAGGTTCTCTTCACAGGGGATTCTTATGGCTATCAATTCCTTCAACTTATTCCCTTTATGTTGGGGATCGACGTGTTACTCTTGTTTTTTACTTGCCTGACTGGGCATTTCTCGGATACTGATCGGGAGGTCTCTTTCGGACATCTCATATGGGTTTTTGGGTGGGTCTTAAAAAGAAAAGAGTATCAAAAATTCACAATAACTCTGAATGGGTGAAATATTACAACTCTCGGAATTAAAATTTTTTTTTTCATAAAACAACATAACTTCTGCCCCAGTTTCTTGTTTGGGGAAGAATTAACTTTTATTCACTCTATGACCGAGCCGTGAGGCGCCTACGTATCCTATTTGAGGAATCAGGTCAAACGTAGTTCCTTGATTCATTTAAATCTCTTGTGACTTTCTTTTATCTATTTATTATTAATTTTTCTTTTCTTTTCTATTTCCGTTATTGATTCCAAGAGAGGGATATGAAAGAATAAATAAGGCTCAAATGGGGAAACAAGGGTTAAAAGTGTTTGGATAGAAGAAAGAATTGCCTCCGTCATTTCATCATCCGATAAACACCAAGTACAAACAAATAAAATGAACCAAAATCATAAAGAAATTACACGTAATATCTCTTGACCTCATCAGAATTGATAGCCATGTTGGTGCATCTTCCCTCAATATCGGTCAGATATAGAGCTCCATTGGATAATACTCTGGTTACAATAAGCGGCCCTTGCCAATTCGGGGCAAACTTGCCCTTTGCTTCGGCCTGATGTGGAAGGATCCGTTTCAGTACTTGTTGCCCTACTTCAAATTTTCTGGGGCGTACCTTCTTATTGTAAGCTCTTGCCATTCTCTTCTGATACAATTGGCCATGACATACTGCTGCCAATCTCTTTTCATCAATTAGGCTCAACTGCTCTAATCGAGTTTTGACCCATTCATCATCATCAATCTCAGCTTCAGCGACAATTCGGAGGGATGGAATCTCAACTTCTGCTGGTATTACTGCTTCAGTTCCGTATACCAGCAAGTAAGGAGTTGTACCTACTGAAGTGCGAACCGTAGTGCGATAACCCAACAATGCAAATGGTAGCTTTTCATGCCACTGCCTAGATCCTTCTACCATTTTTCTCAGTATCTTCTTTATATTCTTATTTGCTGCCTCAACCGCGCCATTTGCTTTGGGACGATATGGGGTGGAATTACGGTGTGTAATCTTGAACTGTTGACACACTTCTTTCATCAAACCACTGTTAAGATTAGCACCATTGTCCGTGATAATCATCTTCGGGATCCCAAATCTACAGATGATATGGGAATGGACGAAGTCTACCACGGCTTTCTTGGTCACTGACTTGAATGTCCTCGCCTCCACCCACTTGGTGAAATAATCAATGGCTACTAGAATGAACCTATGACCGTTGGAAGCTGTCGGCTCGATCGGTCCAATGACATCCATGCCCCACGCAACAAATGGCCATGGTACTGACATCGTGTGCAATTCCGTTGGCGGAGAATGAATAAAATCTCCATGCACCTGACACTGATGGCAATTCCGCACAAAATTTATACAATCACGCTCCATGGTGAGCCAGTAATATCCTGCCCGTAAGATCTTCTTTGCCAATACATACCCACTCATGTGTGGCCCACAAACTCCGGCATGCACCTCTGTCATCACTGTCGTGGCTTGGCCTGCATCTATACATCTTAGCAATCCCAAATCCGGGGTTCTCTTGTACAGCACTCCTCCACTAAGGAAAAATCCGTTTGCCAATCGCCGAATAGCCCTCTTTTGATCTCCAGTTGCCTGCTCTGGGTATATTCCCATCTTGAGGTATTCTTGGACATCATGAAACCATGGCTCGCCATCAATTTCTTCCTCCACCACATTGCAATAGGCATGTTGATCCCGAACTTGAATATATAACGGATCAACATGAATCTTATCCGGGTGATGCAACATCGATGCTAGAGTAGCCAAAGCATCGGCGACCTCATTATGCATTCTTGGGATATGTCTGAATTCTATTGACCGGAAACGCTTCGTCGGGTCATGCAAACATTGGCGATACGGGATAAGCTTCAAATCTCTTGTTTCCCACTCACCTTGAACCTGATGTACCAGAAGGTCCGAGTCTCCCAAGACCAAGACGTCCCGGACATCCATGTCCACAGCTAATCGTAACCCCAAAATGCATGCTTCGTATTCAGCCATATTGTTGGTACAATAGAAGCGCAACTGAGCCGTAACAGGATAATGATGTCCTGTTTCAGAAATAAGTACTGCTCCTATTCCGACTCCCTTTGCATTTGCAGCTCCGTCAAAGAAAAGCTTCCACCCCGGCTCCTTGGTTAGTTCTAACTCATCAATTTGCAACACTTCTTCATCTGGAAAATACGTCCTTAAAGGTTCGTATTCATTATCAACAGGATTCTCAGCTAAGTGATCGGCTAGTGCTTGAGCTTTCATGGCCGTCCTCGTCACATAGATGATGTCAAATTCTGTAAGTAATATTTGCCATTTTTCTAACCTTCCTGTAGGCATAGGTTTCTGGAAAATATACTTCAATGGATCCAAACGTGAAATGAGATAAGTAGTATAGGAAGACAAATAATGCTTCAACTTCTGTGCCACCCAAGTTAGGGCGCAACATGTCTTCTCAAGATGAGTGTACTTAACTTCATATGCGGTGAACTTCTTACTGAGATAATAGATGGCTTGTTCCTTTCTGCCGGTGATGTCATGTTGCCTCAATACGCAGCCGAAAGAATTGTCCAAAACTGTTAGATAAAGAATCAGAGGCCTCCCGGGTTCAGGTGGAACCAACATAGGTGGGTTTGACAAATACTCCTTTATCTTATCAAAAGCCTCTTGGCATTCTTCAGTCCACTTGATTGCAGCATCCTTCTTTAACAACCTAAAAATAGGTTCACATGTTGATGTGAGCTGAGCAATGAATCGGCTGATGTAATTCAATCTTCCCAAAAGACTCATCACTTCAGTTTTGTTCTTTGGTGCTGGCAATTCTTGTATGGATTTGATCTTTGATGGATCCAACTCAATACCTCACCGACTGACAATGAATCCTAGCATTTTTCCTGAGGGAACCCCAAAAGCACATTTGGCTGGATTGAGCTTAATGTCGTACCTCCGAAGCCTTTGAAAAAACTTCCTCAAATCTGCTACATGGTCTTCTTGTCGCCTGGATTTTATGATTACATCGTCTACATACACCTCAATCTCTTTGTGTATTATGTCATGAAACACAAGTAGTCATTGCTCTCATGTATGTCGCCCCGGCGTTCTTCAAACCAAACGGCATTACCCTGTAGCAATAAGTTCCCCAAGGAGTGATGAAAGTTGTCTTTTCTGCATCTTCTTCATCCATTAGGATCTGATGGTATCCTACATAGCAATCTACAAAGGATCCAATCTCTCGCCCCGCGCAATTGTCTATCAAGATATGGATGTTGGGTAGTGGAAAGTTATCTTTCGGGCTTGCCCTGTTCAGATTGCGATAATCGACACATACCCAAATTTTCCCATCCTTCTTCGGCACTGGCACCACATTGGCCAACCATTCGGGATATCGAGTAACCCGAATAACCTTTGCTATCAACTGCTTGGTTACTTCTTCTTTGATCTTTATGCTCATATCGGTTTTGAACTTCCTCAATTTCTGCTTGACAGGAGGACATGCCGGATCAATGGGCAATTTATGTACCACTAGATCCGTGCTTAACCCTGGCATGTCATCATACGACCATGCAAAAATATCTTTGAATTCAAACAGTGTTTTGATTAGCTCTTCCCCGATACTCGGCTCAATGTGAATGCTGATTTTGGTTTCCCTAATATTATCCTCATCTCCTAAGTTGACAGCTTCAGTATCGTTTAAGTTAGACTTAGGTTTTTCTTCAAAATGAGTTAATTCCCTGTTAATCTCTTCAAAAGCCTCATCTTCCTCGTATTCCGATTCATCCTCATAATTGACTTCGTGCATAATTAATTTGGATTCAGATTGACTTCTTAGACTAGGTTGAAGATCCGTTGTGCATGCCATGACATTGGAACCGGTGAAAACAGAACTGTTCATAAATGAAAAGATACAAAAATCAAAAATCAAGAAAATAAAGGAAACTTTCGTTTTTATTGAAAATGAGGGATAACAGAGTTTCACACTACAAATAAATCAAAACTGGATTACAACTCTGGAATAATCTAGGAAACAAAAGAAAATCCAGAGCCTACTACCAAGACTTCTTCCATATGGGAAGAGGAGTAGTCGTCCAACTGTTGGTTTTGACCCTGGGCCCCACATACTGTACGTCTGCACTACTGGAACCTTCTCCAGCTTCGATCATGTTAACATCGGCGAACAACCTTTCAAAACTCTTATCCAGATCTCCATCTGGCCCAATTGACGGTCCGAGGATCTTTGGGTTTGACATCTTCCTGAAACCTGCTTTCACAAAAGACCGGGAGAGGCGTGGAACTGGCTTGGGAAGGACCCAGACTTTCTTCTTCATTTTGTGAGCTCTCTTCACATCCTGCAACCGTCGGCTTGAACCCTAACCCGAATGTCTCCAAATTTTCAAGCAAAGAAAGGGGTTGAATGATACCTTGGAGTTTGGCTCCCAAACCTTTTCCTGGTATGAACCCACAGTTCATCATATCTGAGGCGATCATGAAGGTTGAAGCTGAGATCCCGGGAAAAGCAAGGTCCTCGCCTTCGGAAACCTTGTCCACTGAAACCCCTTCGAAGACTTGGTATACCCATGGTCCCTTGTCATCCTCCGTTTTTATGAATGACACCACTGTATCACTCATAATGCCTGTGCCATCATCCCCATGCAATACTATCTCCCGTCTATCCCACTCTAACTTAACCATCTGGTGCAGCGTAGAAGGCACTGCTTTGGCGCCATGAATCCAGGGTCGCCCCAATAGCAGAGTGTATGATGCATCCACATCCACCACTTGGAATTACATAGTGAAATCGACTGGGCCAATGGTCAGTTCTAATATGATATCACCCACCGAGCTAGTATTCCCTCCATCAAATCCTCTGATGCAAACGTTATTCTTACGGACTCTGTCCTGATCAATTTTCAGTTTGTTCATAGTAGCCAAAGTACAAATATTGGCACTTGAACCATTATCCACCAATACACGATTGACCACCGAGTCTTCACACTTCACGATCAAGTATAAGGCTTTATTATGTTCTGTGCCCTCTTTTGGCAATTCATCGTCAGAAAATGTCACTCGGTTGACTTCAAAGATTTTATGCACAATCTTCTCCAAGTGATTTACAGAAAGCTTTTCCGGAACATGGGCCTCATTCAGGATCTTCAACAAAGCCTGGCAATGATCCTTGGAATGGATTAACAAAGATAACAATGAGATTTGGGCTGAGGTTTTCCTCAACTGCTCCACAATAGAGTAGTCTTGGGCTTTCATCTTCTTCAAGAACTCTTCAGCTTCCTCTTCTGTTACTGGCTTTTTCACCGTCGTGGGATTAGATTTCCTTAACTCTACGGGAGCAAAACACCGTCCCGATCGAGTTAAACCCTGGGCTTCACAACTGACTTCCTCCACTGACTTCCCTTTGTATATCACCGTTGCCTTTTCATACTTCCAAGGTACGGCCTTGCTATCTGTTACTGGCAACTGAGCTACCGGCTTTATGATGACCGGTTCCCTACAAACTCCTTTCACGATCATTACTGGTGCAGACGGTGCTCCGGACACAACCAACTTTGTTGTTTTTGCTTTCTCCGTAGTGGCCGATGGGATTTTCCCCAATATTATCACAGGCTTGACAACCTCCCTCTTAGTTGGTACCTCCCCTTCCATACTGGTTGATTTCTCTTTTGTACTGTCCCTGATCATCATCACTGTCTGCGATGGCTTCTTGGGTTCTTCCTCTCCTTGCACGATCTCAATCATACAGGCTTCATGGTGGGTTGGTAGTGGGTTTTGGTTAGTGTTAGGTACCTCGGGTGCCTGAACCTCAATCTTATTAGCATCAATAAGATCTTGGATTGCATGCTTCAGTTTCCAACATCTCTCAGTAGTATGCCCGGGAGCCCCCGAACAATATTCACATTTCACTGAGTGATCCAAATTCTGAGGTAAGGGATTTGGTAATCTAGGCTCAATAGGACTCAACAAACCTATCTGCTTCAATTTGTGAAATAAAGCAGTATAAGCTTCTCCTAATTCGGTAAATGTCCTCTGTCTCTAAGTCCTTTCATTCCTGAAAGTCGGATTTCCCCGGAAAGTTGGCCCTGTGGGATTTCTGTAGGCCCTTGGTGGTGGGTAGTTGTTATGGGGAGCTGGGTAGGCATTATGTGGGGTTGGCGCGCGCCATTGCGGGCGCGCTGGAGGTTGGGTGTATGTTTGTGTTTGATGGACAGAAAAATGATGTTCTTGAGGAGGGTAATAGGATTGTGCGGGATAATTCGGAATGTGTGGGTAATTTGGGTGAGGGGGCCTGAATTGGTGATGGGGGTAGGACCTTTGGATCGAGACCAATTACCAGCTTCTACCGTTGTGACATCCTCTTTTTTCTTCTTTCCGAGCGCACCTCCTATGCCGCTCTGAATAGCCTGCGTTGTTGCCTTGATCGCTGAATAACTTAAGATTTTGTTGGTCTTGAGGCCTTCTTCTATCATGCCTCCCATTTTGACCACTTCGTTGAAGGATTTTCCCACCGAGGTCACCAAATGACCGTAGTAAGTTGGCTCGAGAGTCTGTAGAAATTAATCTACCATCTCCCCCTCTCTCATAGGAGGATCAACTCTAGCCGCTTATTCTCTCCAACGAAACCCAAATTCCCGAAAGCTCTCCCCCGGTTTCTTCTCCAGCTTTAACAATGTGAGACGGTCAGGGACGATCTCAAGATTATACTGAAAGTGCCCGGCAAATGATCGCGCCAAATCATCCCAAGTGTACCATCTTCTAGGATCCTGCCTTGTATACCATTCCAGCGCAGACCCGCTCAAACTCTGTCCAAAATAGGCTATCAGTAGCTCATCTTTGCCGCCTGCACCCCTCATCTTGCTGCAAAATCCCGTAGATGAGACATGGGATCACCGTGTCCCTCATATAGATCAAACTTTGGCATTTTGAATCCCGCCGGCAATTGAACATCGGGGAAAGGACACGGGTCTTTGTAGGCCACACTGACTTGGCTGCCCAACCCTTGCATATTCCTAAGGGATTGCTCCAGGCTCTTGAATTTCCGTAGCATCTCATCTTGTTCTGAGCTATTGGTCGGTTTTTCCACTGGGGCTTCAAAGGGAGGAGTGTAGGTGGATGGTTCGGGTGCCCTGAACGTGGGTTCTGGGGGGTAATACTGAGTGTCGTGAACCTGATATAATGGTTCACTTGATGATCTTTGCAGTGGAGCTTGGGGAGGTGCCACAAAGACAGGGCCCTTCGGTGGTGGAGGGTTCTGATTTTGTGGTGGAGCTGGGTAGTCGTGAGCATCTCTTCCCTGGTGGTAATGGAGGTCTGGGACTCTTGTCGAGGGACCGGGAGAAAAGTATTCTGGGGTAAAACCTGGTAGGAAAGTAGGAGTAGCGGGTGCGTCAGGACTCTTTTGTGCTTTGGCTAGCGCCGTCTGCATTTCGCTCATTTCCAACCGCATCTGTTCCATTTTTTCAAGAGCTTCTTTGAGCATCTGGCTCATTGCTTTTTCTGACTCGTTGCTGTGGTCTGACCCAGTCATACTTTTAGGTACAGGTCCTTTCGATCTTGTATGATAATTGTGTGATGCCAGTACACTCTAACACTAATTGAACAGGAATAGCAACAAACTTGTTAGTGTTGAAATTTTAACAGATATGGTAAAAGCACATTGGGTATGTAATGTCCCTATGTAATGAACCATTTCTATTATGCTTTTGCTTAAACCGCAGGCGTCATCCCAGCTTATCGTCTACGCCTACCCATTATTTCTCTTATTTCTCTTATTTATTTTCCCCTTTTTTACTATAAGTAATGGTCGAATCTTATATAGATTGCCTACGTATCATGTCCCCGCATGAATCAGACCCTAGCGTAGTTCGTGTGAATATAATAAAAAATATTTTTCAAAAGGTTTTCCAAAAACAAACTGGATTTAACAACAAGTCAAACTTACAAAAGATGGTCAAATACATTCAGCCCTTTTATACAAAAGTCTCATGACTAGACCCCAAAAAGGAAATACAAGTTCATAACTAGGAAAGTTCTAAGATTTTGAGCTTTTGCGCCGGTGGGGCCCTGTTTGGCCTGGCCGTGGTCCTTGGTGCAAGACTTCTTTGCAGATCTTTCAATTCTTCCATGATCTGACGGACATAATCCATGATAGAGGAAAAAAGGACATCCCGGGGCATCCTTTCACATGATAGGCACCTCATGTGAATGTAGTGCCCAATCTCGTCAATCCTTCTCCAAATGTTATCCCTTTCTCTGAATAATTGCTCTATCTGTCGGTTTTTAATCCCAGTATTCGCGCCTCATCCGTAAGTCGATCTTGGAATCTTTTCATTTGTCCCTCCATTCGGGCCATCATCTTGTAGCACCGCTCCTTGTCTTCTCTAACTTCAAGAGCCTGTCTGTGGATCTGTTCTTGGAGAGTGAAAATTGTCTCTCTCAATGCCCCGACGCTCATCTCACAATCCCTTTTGACCTGCCGCAAGTATTCTCTTCGCTCCGCTGCGCCTCTTGCCCATCTGGCCTGCATCCCTTCCTTGCTAGCCTCGAACCTCTCCAACTTTTCTTGGCTTTCTCTGAGCTGTTGGTTTAGCTTGTCTATCAACCTTTGATCAGTTCGGCTTCTTGTTTGGCTGTTGGCTTCTTTTCTGATTCGCCAGATTCGTGCCTTGAGAGTGTCCTTTTCTTGAGTCAACTTCTTTTTGACCCCTTCGTCAGCTGCAATCTGTAAGCCATTTTCATATTGGAGATTCTGTACACGTTTCTCTAGTTCTCCAATACGATCTTTGTATTCACGTTCTTTAGCTAGCCAAGCTAATCTTTCTTGGATTTTATCATCGAAAGCTTGAACGTGAGGCCTTTTGGTAGGTCTGATCGCCTCGAGCTCGGGCCTAGGGCTCACACGAAAACTTCTTTGAAACCAAGCAACATACTCGGGATCAAACTCGCCTTTTATTGGGTCTGGCACTATGGTGTTACTCTTTAAATACCGGCAACAATGCCAATCTTCATTCACCATCTTCTCAGGGGTAGCTGCCTCTGGATGCAATTCGATGGCTATGTTGCTCAAATCCATCTTCTCTGGTATCACCTGATATCTCCCAAGTTGTCTCAAAACTCTTTGAGGCGCATAGGGTTGTATACTTCTTGCCCCTATTATCATCAAATAGCCCTTTGAAGTAGTCATGTGAATGATCTCCTTTATCGGGAGCCACCCTATAGTCCATTCGATTTGATCCGCCCTCAATTTTCTTAGATAGAAAATCCATGCTTCAAACCCCTTGGGTGTTATAAAATCTCCCACCCTTTCTTCGTATTTAATGATGAAGTTGGTTCCGTCTGAAGCATGTTTTAAGAATTTAGGGTGGTGCCGAACATGTTCAATCATCCACATTTGCAGGAGAATGCTGCAGCCTTCAAAAAGTGGGCTTCCAGATCTGCATAAGGTCAAAGCCCGGTACATATCGGATAATACCAGTGGGACAATGGTGTGGTCTTTTTTATCCACAAGAACCTGTGCAAATCTTGCCATGCGGGTGTCTATGGAACCTTCTGAGTTTGGAAACACCATGATTGCTAGAAATGCCACAATAAAAGCGAATCGGCGATGAATCTCCCATAGGCCTTTGTTTTGTTGGTTATTCAATCCCTTTTCATGTGTTTCAAATCCGTCCGAGTTTCCGAATCTGTAATACAAGAAGTAGAACTTGCAACTCCCGTTTTGTACGCGATCGTTGCTTGTTTTCTTGCTGATCTTCAAGAGATCAAAGAATTTATGCACCGATGGGGCCCTGGGAAATATGAGCTTCTGCTCCTTTAAATCTTGGCCGAAAGCAATGTAACCGGCTATTTCCTCTAAGGTAGGAGTGAGTTCGAAATCGGAGAAATGGAACACATTATTAACAGGATCCCAGAAGGTCACCAAAGCTTTGATCAAGTCATCCCGTGGCTTGACATACAGTATGTCTAGCAGAGGGCCCAAATGTTTTTTCACCCACACCCGACCATCTTCCTCTAGATCATTCTACCATTCTTGTAGTTGTATCCGGGCTCTTTCCATGATAACCTGAGGTGATTCTTGGATAGCATCCATCTGATCCCGAAGATTCAAGGTATCAAGGGTGACTCTTAAACCTTTTATGAAAGCATATTTCCTTAAATGAAACAAATTACCGACTTATTTATGACCGAAAATCTTTGACACATTTTTAATGACTGCTTTTGTAAAAGGGAGATTGGACCCGATGGGGGTTGCCTACGTATCTCACATCCGGTGAGAATCAAAACGGCGTTGTTCGCCAAAGAAAACAAATCGAGTTTTAAAAAAAAATCTTTTTAACACCCAAAAAATACTATTTTTGAAGAAACGCTAATAGGATTTTGACATTGTTTGGACAAAACTATTATTGTTATTCAATTTTAAGCTAGTCAGCATGTTGATCTAATCAAATAAATGCACATAATCTCATGTAGCAGGATGGTCTTTTCATTTCAGGTTACCTGTCCTAGACGGACCCAACCCCTGTGTTGAGTCCCCTAAGTCAAATGCAACATGATGCAAACAAATGTTCCTACTAGGGATCCGGCATGAAGCTTTGTTATTCTAGGTTTAAAAACTGGGTTCATTGTTCTAAACCTGGCTTACCCGAGTGGACAACTGGGGTTGAGGAGGGGGTGACGTAACGGGAGCACTAAAGTCTGCCCGGCCTTGTCACTTACCCTAACACTCACTTACTTGGAATAATTTTGAAAAGTGGGCTACGCAAACGTATGCACCATTTTTAGAACTCAAAAGGAAGTAGGATTTCGGCACAGTTTTATATATACAGTTCAAATAATATCAAAGCGGTAAAAATCATCATTTTGCACATTAAGCATTTATCATATAAAAATATCAGATAATAAACAAAGCCAAATACAACAATTATTCTAAGCTCGAATTTCTAACCCTGAACCAGTGGTTCTGGGTTAAAAATATATTTTAATATATAGTTGTCACACCTCCTTTTGGCGCAGGCCCGCGAGGGCGCGAATATAAAAAAGGAGTTTTTCCAATTAAAGGACAATCAAAACGGGATTCATTTATTGAGAGATTCAGAGTCGCCACTTGGGAGATTTATGGTGTCCCAAGTCACCGGTTGAATCCTGAATTGAGGAAAGGTTTGACTCTATTTAACAGTCTGCGTACCAGAAATCCGGATAAGAAATTCTGTTAACCCGGGAGAAGGTGTTAGGCATTCCCGAGTTCCGTGGTTCTAGCACGGTCGCTCAACTGTTATATTTGGCTTGATTATCTGATTTTAAGTCAAATATGAACTAATGTGCAAACTACCACTCCAAACCGTTTTAATTGTTAGAAGAAAATTATAATGTCGTGAGAATATATCTCGAATTTCGTCACATAAATGTGTCCGCAATTTTTGATATATTCTGACTTCATTGGGATTTGGATTGGGGTCACATAAATGTGTACCCGAGTTTAAGGAGGAACAATTATTAAATACGCGCTTAAAACTATTAACGCGTTATTATTTTGAGAATGCCGTAAAAATTTACTAAACGGTCAATCTCGGATTTCTAAGTAAATATATACACTTATGAAGATTTCACAGTTTTTGCGATTTATTTATCGAAGCGCGTCTCATTTATTAACAAAATAATCCTAAAATGACTACATTTCCTATTTTTTTTTTAGTTTTTATAAATAAAGGGATATCATAATTAATCTAGAAATTAAAAATGCAACACTTATCTAATTTATGACAAAAACTTAATGAAACAGATTTTAATCAATGTTTAAACAGAAAATATTTTTTTTCGGAATTATTTTATTATTTTATTAAATACGAAATTTCATAACTTAATAATAAAAGAAGCTAATTTAGAATAATATTAAAACTTGAATATATAAAAAGAAAAACTAATAAAATAATTTATTCAAAACTATCAAAAATTATAGCCATATTAAAACTTATATGGTAAAAATTATTTTTTTATTCCAAATTGTTCAAAACTAAGCTTATTTTTAGAAAAACAGCAATTATAAATTGATTATAATTTTATTTAAATTCGTTTTTTTTATAAGCTAAAAAATATATTATTTGTTATGTTTAGATAAATATTTAATAAAAATAAACATTACTTAAATAAATCTAAAAATAAAAGTGCAAAATCAACAACTAATATATATATATATACAAACTAAACCAATTATTCTTACAACTATCTTAAACTCATATTTTTTAATTTTTTACTATTTTTTGAATTAAACCCTTGATGTTAACTATTTACAACTATTTACCAAAACCAAAATCAATCTTAATTATTTACACCTATATTTTGAAATGGTTAAACTTGAGCAGAAACAATTCTTGTGTTATTGAAAATTCAAATCGTACCTAAATGCCTAATTTACGCAAAATAATTAATATTCGCATTTTTATTGAACTTAACTACATATTAACAACTTAATTTATTAAAGACAATATTAAAGAAGTTCTAATTAATTTGATTAACAAAAGAGTAATTCATTCTTCCTTTTATTTACTAAATGATTTGAACATTGATAAACAGATTCATAATTATACTATTTAATAACCATTTTTAGAAGTGAATTATTATTACTACAAGAAGGCTTAATTATTTAAAGTTATCACAAAACTTACATAATATTAATATGGAATTTATTGAAACATAATATGTAAAAGAAAACAAAAATAGAAACTATTTAAAATTTCAACAAAATTCTCATTTTTCCCATGTATTCATCTTATTATTTAAACATGATTAGATATGTACTTGATATTGGAAATAAAAGAAATCCCGGTGATCAACACACCAAATAACAACACAGCAATATCACAGCAACAACAACCTCAAAAATACCCAGTATCCGAATTTCAGCAATAAGAATTAATAACCCGAATTGAACTTCAGAATAAGATTTGTAAAAATGGAAGACTAATTTTTAGATTTTTTTTGTTTTTTTTTTGTTTTTTTTTTGTTTTTACTATTTGCTAACACTCTTTAAGATTTTTGTTTTTCAGATTCTTCTCTCTCAAATTTTTCTTCAATTGATTCTTCCTAAAATTTCTTCCTATTTATAGCAAAAAATTTCGAAATTTTCAGATTTTATTTTTATTATTTTTTTATTTTTTTTTATCTTTTTTTAATTAAAAGAAATCTCACTTACTAAATGCTTTTATTATTTTATAAAAAGAAATCCCACCTTGCTTATCTTTTATTTTTTAAAACACAACTTTAATGATTTTTATATTTTTAATTGTCCACTTTCTTTTATTTATTTAAAAGAAAATGCCACTTTCTTTTCTTTTCTTTAAAAAAAACAACTTTCTTTTACTTTTGATTTTTTTAATTTTCAGCCACTTTTGACTTTTATTCCAACTTTCATTTTCAATTATTTAAAACCAACCGAAAATTTAAAAAAAATATTAATATTTTCAGTTTTTTTTTAATAAAAAATAAATTATTTTTTTTAAAAAAAAATTAATAAAAAAAATTAATAATAATAGCAATAATATGAATAGTAATAATTTACTTTAAAAAAATTAAATCATATATATATATATATATATATATATATATATATATATATATATATATATATATATATATATATAATTAAACAAAAGCTAAAATATATAGAGTGAAAAATTTAAATACGGTCAAATATTTTTGTGGGGGCTTTTGTGTGTGTGTGTTAGGATTTTTTGGTTTAGAGTGTGTTTTGAATAGTGTATAGTAGTGTAATAAATGGGTCGTGGGTCATGGGTTTGGGTTATGGTGTTTTGGGTTGGGTAGAATATGTTTGGGCTCAAGTTTAAAATTTAAGAAGAGGCCCAATTCCGAATTTGTCTTCTCTATAAAAAAAAATTATTTATTATGAAATAAATTAAAAAAAAAATGTTAAGATTAAATTATAAAACCAAAATTATCTTAAAAACACCAATTAACTCATAATAATTATTATTACAAAAAAATTAGACGTTAATTAAAATAAAATCGCACAAATTGGATATTATAGGCTAAAAATGTAAAAATACATATTTTTGTGATTTTAAAAAATAAACGTAATTATTACTAATTATAAACTTGAATTTTATATAAATACAATATATTTTTATTTATTTAAACAAATAAATATGCACAGATAAATGCAAACAATTCAAGAAAAATAACACAAAATTCACAAATATTGCAAACAACACAAAACTCTTTTATTTTGAATTTTTGGGAGTAATTCTCATATAGGGCAAAAATCACGTGCTCACAATCCTAACTTTAAAATATTTTACATGCGAAAAATATTTTCCTAGAAAAATTCGTAGGTAACTTTGGCGCCGTTATGCGCCAAAAATATTACCTGAGAAATTACCTGGGGAAATGAATTGGCAAGTACATTTCCGTAGAAAGATTCGCAGGTAAACCAATAAAGAAAATGGGAAACAAATCCTATGTTACTCCGAAGGAAAATCCCTAGGTAATTTTACATGCGAATTTAGTTGGGGATATTTTTTTATGTATTTACCTAGGGATTTTCTTATTTGGGGAATTACTTAGGGAAATTGTTGTTGGGAATTTAGCTACGAATTATTTCTTGGGGATTTACTTGGGAATTCTCTTAGCTGGAGAATTACCTGGGGATGTTATTGCTGCAGATTTAGTTAGGAATAATTTCTTGGGGATTTATCTAGGAATATTCTTACCTGGGAAATTACCTAGAAATTTTATCGATGTGAATTTGGTTAAAATAAATTTCTTGGGGATCTACTTATTTTGGGGAATTGCGTTGAGATTTTATTATTAGAATTTTATTAGAAATTTATTCTCGGTGAATAGCTTGGGATTTATCCAGAAATGTTATTACGTAAGAAATTAACTAAGAAATTATTTGTGTGGATTAAGTAGGTGTTGACCACTTTCTTTGTTAACCACTTCTATCTCTTCCAAATATTTTTAACACAAATTTAGTTTGACAAATTTTATATAACTTCTTATGGTCATGTAGTTTAGAAGATGGTGATAATAGCTTAATTTTGTATCTTTATTCTTCTTTATATTTGGTTACTAATATATAAGACCTTGAACTGGATATGATTTCTTGAATTGAATCTGCTCCTTTTGTACTCTACAGTTGTTATATGACTTATCGGGTTGGTTGGTTTGGGTCCGGAGAGATTTCAGAGTGATAGTCTCAAAATTGGAAGCTCAAGTTGGAAAAGTTGTCTGCATGTCGACTTATGTGTAAACAACCTCGGATTTGAATTTTGATGGTTCCATTGCTCTGTTGGGTGATTTTGGACTTAGGAACGTGTCCGGATTATGATTTGGAGGTCCATAGTAGAATTAGGCTTGAAATGGCGGAAGTTAAAATATTAGAAAGTTTGACCGAGAGCAGACTTTTAGATATCGGGGTCGGATAGGATTTAAGGAAGTTAGAGTAGGTTCATGGTGTCATTTGTGACTTGTGTGCAAAATTTAAGGTCAATCGGACGTGATTTGATAGGTTTCGACGTCGTTTGTAAAATTTAGAAATTTCAAAGCTCATTAGGCTTGAATATGTGTACAATTCATGTTTTTGATATTGTTTGAGGCGATTTGAGGATTCGACTAAGTTCGTATCGTGTTTTAGGATTTGTTAGTATATTTGGTAGAGGTCCCGGGGGCCTCGGATTGATTTCGGGTGGCTAAAGTTAGATGTTGAAGATTGCTGAATTTGATTCCCGCTGGTGTAATCGCACTTGTAGATGGGGAACCGCAGGTGTGCGAGCTAGCAGAAGCGGGAAGGAATCCATAGAAGCGGCCAAGGAAGTGAGGCAGCAGATGGTCTCAGGTGCGATGGTTTTACCCCACCTGCGTGACCGCAAATGCGGCAGAAGAACTGTAGAAACATATTTGGTTGTGTAGTTGGTCTTCGCTGAAGCGGATATTTGTCTCGTAGAAGCGAGTCCCCAAGAGAAAAAGGATGTAGGTGTGGAGTTGGCCACAGAAGTAGGCCCTCAGGCTGCAGAAGCGGCTTAATTGCCGGGGGCGCGGAGAGCCTAGGCAGAACCTATATAAACGAAGGTTCCGAGATTTTTACCATTTCTGACATTTTGAGCTCAGATTTTGGAGGTTTTTGAGAGAGTTTTGGAAGAGATTCTTGAGGTAAGCTCCTTATGTCCATTTTTCTTCAATAATTTTGTTTACCCGCTGATTTTCCACCTAGTTGGTGTATTTTTTAGGTAATATTTGGGGGTTTGAGGCTAGGGATTTGGAGAGTAGATTTTGGGAGTTTGAGTGATGTACTAATGTTGGATTTTCATAAGTTTGGTATGGTTAGACTCGAGAGTTAATGGGCTTTCGATTTTTGAGACTTTTGTCGAATTTCGAGACGTGGGCTCGGAGCCAGATTTTGGCCAATTTTAGATTTTTGTTTATAATTTCATATTTTTCTTGTGGAATTGATTCCTTTAGCCTGTATTGTACTGTTTGTGACTTGATTCGGGACATTTGGAGGCCGACTTACGAGGCAAAGGCGTATTAAAGTAGAGTTTTGCTGGGATTGAGGTAAGTAACACTTCTAAACTTTGTGTTGAGGGTATGAACCCTAAATATACGTGTTATGAGTTTTGTGTTGAGGTGACGCACATGCTAAGTGACGGGCTTGTGGGCATGCACTGTGTGAACTGTGACTCTGTTATTTCTGTGGCACTATGTACTTACCTGACCTTATCTATAATCATGAAATCTCTACCTACTAGAGCTATTGAGTTGTGATCCATGTTAGAAACTATATTTAGGCTACATGTTTATTATGTTATGACACACTGAGGTCATTTTTGCTATTGAGTTATTTGCTTACATTGCAGTGACACGCTCAGTCGTACGCATTCATATGGATATCATATCTCAGTCTCTGTTACTATTTATTGATATATTATATCATTATTTGGACTGATTTTTCATGACATTGTGAGCCCGAGAGACTAGAAAGATAGATGATTGAGCGAGGCCAAGGGCCTGATTGTGAAAATATTAATGGGATCGGGCTACATGTCGCATCAAGTATTATTGATTTATGATGGGAGCGGGCTGCATGCCGTAGCAGATGTTATTGATTTATGTCATGATTGGATTATTATAGCACTTAGGATGATGGAGCCTCTCCGGAGTCTGTATGCACCCCCAATGAGCGCAGGTACCTATTGAGTGCGAGGGCTGAGTGACTGTGAGGAATGAGTGATTGTGAGGTTCGAGTGAATCAGCGGACTGAGTGATTGTTGCCCCGAGAGGCTGTATATGATTTTATTGTTATTGCACATAGTTTCCATATATCACTGTTTTGAAACTTCTACGAGATATTTTTATCTAGTTTTTACTTGAACTTGACATGTATAAACTGATTTGACTCGATTTGTCGGATTTAAAACCATGTCTACTTTCCTTGTTGAGACTTGATCCAAGAATTTCTGGACACGGAGGGTGTTGATATTTCACAAAACTCACCGATGGAGATTTCGAGGTAGTTGTTTGGCATTTGTAGTCCTTGTTTCTCCATCCTTATCTTTTCTTTATTTGTATTTTGGTCCAGAATTTCGTAGATACTTCTTTTCTATAATTTAAAACAAGTGAACAAATATATCAAAATTATCGAGTATCAAACCTTGAAGTCTTTCAAAATATCAATAACAATGTTCAAGATTCAAGAGTCGAGAAAGTGTATACTATCAATCCGAGAGAGTTTCCCAAATATTCTTTTTCCGCTGAATATGTACGTCATGCCATTGTTGACATCCAATTTTGACCCTCCTTTCTAATATCACTAATGATATAAGAATAATTATTTTACCATTTTTAGCACAAAGTATACATAATTATTATTATTATTTGCTTAATATCACTATCATAGTATTATTATGTTATTACAACTGCTATTATTATTAGTATATTATTATTATTATCATTATTATTATTATTATTATTATTATTATTCGTTATTATTATTTATCATAAATTATCTTTTGTGAGAAACATAATGTCTTTATTGTTTAATCAAGTAGTAATACTTATTTAATTTTAGACTTTATAAATATGAGGACTTTGAAGACATAGCACTTACTCAACAGACTACTATTTTACTTATTCAAGTGCTATGGATTATGATGAACATTATATTTAGTCGATTAGTACAAATATATAGTATTATATAATACTACATAATGTGACTATTAAAATATTTGTCCAAATTAGAAAGCTCAAAAGATATTAAAACGTGAAGGGAATAAAATCTAACCTTCCAAGAATTGATCCAAATTAAGTTGGCCATTCAGCTTACTTTGTTGGCTTAAAATTCCTTAAAAACAGCCCAAGCAAGTGAAGCCCAACCCGAAATAGCCTTATTTGATTTCAGCCCAAGACAACTAGGTTTAGTTTGTCTTGCTCCCCTCTCTCCTAGGCAAGAATCTCATCTCTTGTACATCTCAGCGCCTCTCTTGTTTCCATGTACCATTTTTGTCAAGTTTCAGCTTTATGGAATTTGAATACAAGATGCTTAGTCTATTTTCGTGCAAGTTCTGTTTCAACAAGATTCAGTCAATACAAGAGGCCAAAAGGCTTTTGGCATTTTTGATTTTCTGAGACGGAAAGACTGATTTTCAGAAATTTGATTCAATCTTAGACGCCTTTCTCTGACCAAATCACGTGTGGATCCAGGCCTCTAACGTTCAGATTTCAAATGGGTATTTTTTTTAAGTCAAATTTGAATTCGAAATTTTTGCTCAAGAACCCTAATGTCTATCTATAAATATTGGCTTTGGAGCTCATTTTAGGGACATCTTTTAGCCGCCGCGGCTCGCTCTCAAATCCACTGCTCTTCTGTCAATTTTCACTCCTAAAATCTTTAGCCGAAAGGGGGGGAGTGGGCTGGAACACGGGGTTTTTACTTCCATGGAATCTCATTGCTCGCTTTCAACTAACCTAGATATTTTCTTCTCTGTATCTAGTGGCTTTCACTAGATGATTATTTGCTTATTCCGCGATTGACATTTATCCGAGTTAGCGGAACCGAGTCAGGGTCCAAAATATATAAGCCTCCCGCCCTAGTTCACTGCCCACAAAAAGGTCAGTTTGTCTTTTCTTTATGATTCAGAAGTTAATTTGTTCATGTTTTGTGAGTGTTGTGCAGTAATTTAGTTTCTTATTTTGCTTTTGTATGTCGCACATTCTAATTAAATTTCAGTATGCTATTTGTTAATTTCTTTACTTTGTTATTTGGTTGTAAATCATCGTCCTTTATGTATTTATTCTTTGTTTTGGGTTTCTTTAGTTGAAACATGTGTTAGGATTTTCTTATTGTTCGTATGCTCAAGCCATATGCATATTCTGGCCATATAAAAACAATCCAATTGATCAATATTTAATAAAAGTCTTGTGAGTATTTTACCCATTTGACAATGCCCTGGTTTAAACATTGAACCTAGTGGACTAATTCATTGTAACAGAGTATTACTTTGTCTTAACTTTTTCAATTGAATATATGACTTATTTAAAGTTACTTTTGCATAAATAGGGCGCTCTGAGGTTCCTTGTTTGAATTAAGAAATGTATATTTAATATTAAAGAAGTATGTCGCGTGTCTCTATTAGAACTACGATTTTGAAATGCGCTTTTGTATTAGAATACACCCAGAGTAGCGATCATGACTTAGGACCCATGCTTTCCCTCCCCAGACCCCACTTTGTGGGAACATACTGGGTAGTTGTTGTTGTTGTTGCTTTACTATTATAAAGATAGTTCCCTGAACTTCATAGTGAGTTATTTGATGTAACTGATGCCCGACTTATCGACTGCATTATATTTTAGTCCAAGTCTTTTTTTTTCTCTCTTCCCTGTTATAAACTCATTTAAAGGCAAATTTTGTCCTGTTGTTATAAAATATGAAATCTATTTTGTGTGGAGATCCAAAAGTTATGAATGCAGGTTTCCTTTTATGACTTAGAAATACTTGTACCTGTATGATCTAAAATGTCTTCTGCCGCAATGGGTTCCAACTACCAGGAAATACATGCTGCTATGTCTAATATGAAATATTAGTGCAAGCCTTCCTATTCATATTTTTAGATCTTGTCCATATATTTGATATATTTTGTTGATCTATATGACTTTAGCGAAGGATGAGGCCTGTAGCATTGGATTGATTTTCTTGTCAAATGGATGGTACTTTAGGACACTGTTTAGTCTTTTAAAAATATAATTTCTTGTTTTAGTAGCACCTTTGATAGTTTTTCCTGTATTCGTTATCCTATTTGTATAGCTTTAGGTGCTGAAACTTAAAAGACCATAAGATTTCTTGATTCATTAATGTCACCTTTATTCATACATCATCAATAAATTAGAGTTCTTCCTCTAATCCTTTTTTGTTTCGTTCTTTTCTTTCTTTACATGTACACTTTGGAGCAAAATGGAGTCTTAATTCGAGACTCTCGTAGTGGAATCGCATAGCGACTTAACGCCCAGATAGAGTCAGACGCTTCCACTTGTTCTTACTCTTGTTATCATTTGACAACGAAATACAGAAGATAAAATCTTTTGCGGATGGCTCTCTATTTTCATTTTACTTTTGCCCTATCTCTTTTTATGACTAACGAGTTTATTTTCAGTTGTATGTTGAACCTGGATTTGCTGTTTGGTAGCTGAGTTTCACTTATATGAAGTTAGTATCTGTTTCTAATAAGGATTTTTAATTCTATCACAATAAGAATGCATCACTTAGATTAAGGCTTTAAAAGGAAAAACCATATCAGTTACTTTGCTTGCTAAGTTGTAAGTTTTCAAGCCCAATATCTGGTTGAAAATTTGGATTCTATTTTTTATAATTTTAAAGGGCCAAAATCGCTGCTATCCTTAAAGATATGATAACTATTTTCTACAGTTCCTCTTGTTATCTTCAAGAAGTCCAAATTGACTTTGATAGTTTTAAAAGTTAGAATGACTTTGAGTGTTGATTTATCTCTACATCAAAGAACTATTTAATTACTAAAAGGCAATCAGATTTTCTTGAACTACTTAAACACATTAGAGTAGCAGAAAGGATTTTCTACAACATAAAGATGTTTAAGTCTTAAAGCAGTAACTTTTTTTTTTTTGCACTAAGTTGAATTATTAACTTTTAATTCTTCACATCGATCCATTTGTTGTCTTTTTTTTTGAAATATATCAACGATTTTTTTGAGTACTTAACCCATTTAACGATTGTATTTTTTTTAACACGCTTATATATATGTTTAGACCTAGCACCTAGCATTGCCCTTAATTAACTTAACTTTGGCCGGTTAACCGTAGTCAATGGATCATATAAGGTGCCTTAATAACCTTCCCTATAAGATTAATTAGAACCCTTACCCATACTCTTAACACTAAGCAGACCATAAAAATAGAGTTAACTTTAAGCACGACTTAGCTAAAATTGGTGTCCTAATTCACCATCAAAATAATTAGGTGGCGACTCTCTTTAATTAATTAAACCTTCAGAATTACCAATATGTTATACTCTAGTTTAACCCGTATTAAAATGGGGTATAACAGCTATCACACTAAAAATAATTAGATATGAAGTTGGACCGAAGCCCCAATTCAAGTAGGGTCAAAACCCAATAGTCAAGAGAATTAAGAACCATGTTAAAAACAACTTCCTAGTTCGTACTTAACATGGACAAGTTCCATAATTTAAGACGAACTACAAATCCAAAGTCAAAATCGAAAAAGATCTTAATCAAGAGGCATGCCAAGATGAGTGACAAAGTCACTGCCACAAGAAGGACAAAGCCCCAACAAGAATACAAAATGATCAAGCAATCCGCGAGTGGGCGATTTAGCTAATATCCTATAATACTTGATATAATACGAATACAACGATATAAATTAAAGAAAGGAGAAACAAAATCTCAATTTATTTCAAATCATTCCAGCAAGTAAAAATAGTACTAAGTTTATACCAAACCTTGGTGTTTTACCACAAAACAGTTCAACCACAACTTGAGGACGTCTGAATCGTCTACGCCATAGACCAACCAAATTCGTCCACTTCCTCAAACACTTCTCCTTAGATTTTACAAGGATATATATACCTTATATACATAATCAAATATCTATGTTAGTTCAGTGACTTAACATGTCAAACTAAACATGATATTGGTAAAAATTACCCCAAATGTTTGAAACATAAATTTTGGACATGACCACTGTCTAGTGTTGTCGCTCAGTTTTGAAGCTTTAAACAGACAAATTAGACTGTATAAACTTCATGAAAGTCGTAGACATATGTCTTAGGGACTCGGAAAATCTTGAATCACCTCAATATCAGTTTTGTACAAAAATTTATGCTATAATTACTAACAATAGTGCAGGGAGGATTTGTAAAACACAAAATCTGGGCAGCACTTACTTGTACTTCATCACCCATTTTCGGGTAAATAAAAGACAACCCAGGTTTTGGTACCTGAATAAGAGTTATACATCTATAAAATATATTTTCAGCAAAGCTTGGATCACTTACAACGTATCTCTATATGAAAAGATATGAAAAAAATACTAATAGCTGTCTAGTGTAAAAACGAGATTAGTAACTTATCACAAAAGAGATGAGAAACTTGTGCTTCACCGAGAATGGTTTTTATTTAGTATATCATATGATAATAAATAGAGAGGTTTGGGATTTTCTTTGGTATTAAGGAATGAAAAAATGAGATGAGGATATAAAAAAACATGTCACAAAAGTAATATATAAACTTTGGATAAATATGAAAAAGGTGGCTACCCAAACTACTAAATATCTTTACATTGATAACAAGTTTGCTTCCCAAAATATTATTGCGAGGTATGAGGTTTACACCAGAACCAGCAAAATCCCAACTCTTTCAACACTCTATCACGCGTCCGAAACTCGCTCGAGCCCCCGGACTCCAAACCTAGCATGCACATAAGTGTAATAACATCATATGAACTTACTCGCACGATCAAAATACCAAAATAACACCTAGAACTATGAATCAGACACCAAAACTATTGAAATTTTTAAAAAACTTAAGAACTTCTAATTTTTTAAGCGGACATCCGAATCACGTCAAATCAACTCTATTTTACACCAAATTTTGCAGACAAGTCATAAATACTAGAATGAACCTATTTCAAATTTCGGAACCGAAATCCGAATTCGGAAGCAACAAAGTCAACCTACGGTTAAACTTAGAAATTCTTTAAACCTTTAAACTTCTAGTTTTCAACAATTTTTGTTGGATCAAGCTAGGGACTGCAAATTTGATTATGGGAAAACGTCCAAGTCCCAAATCACGATAGGGACCCGTCGGGACCGTCAAAATACTGATTCATGTCCATTTACATGATCGTAGTAAACCCAAATAAGTCTCAAGGCACGATTTTACATTTTCGTCAATTTTCTCATAAAAACTTTTCAATTAGAGGACGTGAACTGCGCACGCAAGTCGATGAAGGCTAAACGGAGCTAATCGAGGTCTCGGAACACATAAAGGTTAAACTAAAAATAACCTATCAGATCATCACAATATGTATCAACTGTATAACCAAGGCGAAATACAAGGGCGTATACAAATAATACAACTTGTATCGATTGTATATATGGGTGTATACAATGGATACAATATGTATCGACTGTATTTATTCACGCAATGAATAAAATACAGAAAAATAAAATGTGCTTGTTTAGAATCAAACTCAATACCTCCGCTAACTAAGCGAGCACTCTAACTAATTGAGCGATGAGAGCTTATTGCTCTCTTATTTTAGTTCAAACCAATAAATCTCTTATTTCAAGAATTTGCTATAAAATTCAAATATAACTACGAATGATAAATTTATTAAAAGCATAGTTAAGAAAGATAAATACATTGTAAATGCTTGATGTGTCACTTAATTTTCCCTGATTTTTACTATTGTTTAATTTTATCTGCTTTCAATAAGAATTGTTGGGGAAGTTTAACGGCAAGAGTACGGTTCTAAAATGTTAATTACTCTTTTAACCCTCCTTCCGTTAAGTTAATACTCTCTCCGTTTCAATTTATGTGAACCTATTTCCTTTGTAATTCGTACAAAAAAGAACGACTCTTTCCCTATTTGAAAATAATTTACCTTTATGCAATGATTTATAGCCACACAAAATATACGTTCTTCGTTTTACACCACCAATTCAAAAATCTTCTTTCTTTTCTTAAACTTCGTGCCTAGTCAAATGGGTTGACATAAATTGAAACGGGGGGAGTATAAATATACGAATTAGCAAAGAAAAAAAATAACAATGTCACACACTAATTTTGTCTAATTAGATCTTTAATATTACTTCTTTTATGTAAGAATAAAAGGGTAAGAATTTGAAAATTTAAATATATTGATGGCCCCTAAAGCGTAGCATTATTTTTCGCCTACATATCTTATCTTGACATGGTTTGCTCCTTTTTTTACCTGATGCAAGGAAAAAAAGATTATGGAGAAACATAACCGACAAATTTAACACATGAAATTAAGATCAATTCATGATCTTAAAAGGGAGAAAAGAGAAAGGAACAAAGAAAAAAATATAGAGAGAGCAAATCATAAAAAGGAGAATATCTAAATCAGAATCACATGAAAATAATACAAACAATTGTGGTTCAACCAATAGCAACATAGCCCAAACGGATCAATATATTACATATTCTCAAGAAAACATATACCTAACGTTGCATAACTAGGCAAAACTAATTGAGATCATTTAACAGCAATTTACATGGTGGGATCTTTTCCAAACCCCATTAGAGCATGAGTTAAAAACATTGAAGCTCTGCGAGATGTCTCCAACATACGCCCAACGAGTGGCACCTTCGCTGTGTCCCTATTCCGTAAAGGTTTCTTATCCCAGCTGCAAACATTTTACGTAAACGTTCAACAACAACCAATAAATTATACAATAACCAAACATTATGTAGAATGTGTTTGGCAAGACAAGTGAGGGTTGCTCAGTTGGTTAAATGCTCTAACTTTAGCCAATTGGTCAAGGGTTCAAGTCACATTATAACAATGGGGAGCCACAACTTAGCAAGCTTCACTCGTTTTGGAAAAATTATGTCATGTGAATAAAAGAGAGATCAGCCGAGCCTGCATATTTAGTCCAACTAAAATGAATCCATGCCATTGTTGATCAAGTATGAGTAATGCATCTTATTTTACGATTCAGTTTATCAATCAAGTGGAATTGCAGGGAACTTGATCATGCTTAAAAACTTCACTTATAAGTAAAAATAGTGTTACAAATTGCGGTTCACATCCCTAAATACTGAGAAAATAATGTTATGCTCTCGCGGTAAGGAAACAAAAGAATATAATGTGCTAAACAACATCCTTATTGAACTGTAAATTCAGAGGAGTCGAGGGATGTGAAATATATACATACCAATCTTCATGACGAACAACTTTTCCTCCTTCCGTGTACAACTTGATCAGTGATATCATATGAATGTCTTTCCCCAAGAATTTGTAATATTGTTTGTTGTCAATTAATATCTGAAGCCATCAACCATAATGTCAGAGTCCTGAAGCAGAGGAATCAACAAAGACCAAAGTTGGACTCAATAGGACTCAACAACAAGAAACCCAGTGTAATTCCACAAGTGGGATCTTGGAAGAGCAATGTGTACACAGACCTTACCCCTACCTGGTGAAGGTAGAGAAGTTATTTCCGATTGACAATCGGCTCAAGAAAAGGTGAAAAACGGAAGCAGTAACAACAAACAATAATAACAGCAGGGAAATAAGATAATTGAAGAGATCGAAACAACATGTAGTAATATAGATCTAACCTCAGTATTTCCTGGAGAAATTTCTTTCTCTGTGATGCTATATTCCACAATTCTAGATTCACTGAAGACCTGACATGCACAAAAGTAACAGTTTGAATTATTCATATACAACAATTGCAAGCCCTTCAGAGAGATTTCATAATATGATGATCAATTAATTAATTCAAAGAACTATTGACTGTAAAACTAAAGTAGTTACAGTCACTCAGTGAAGATGTTCGCCTTTGCTTGGATAGAAGATAGAAGAACAGGCTCAGGAACCGAAACCGATGAAATTCAGGAAAAAAATGGAATCGACCAAAAAATGGAGGACACGACACTAGGTTATCGTAGGACGAATCCAACAAACTTAACTAGCAGTGCTGCAAGGTTTTCCACAACATTTTCAGCACTTGACAGTAAACTTATCACTATGATGTAGCAATGTGGATAATGCACATTAATGGCAACACGGACAGGAGTGAGACATTTTCATGTTTCTTGAATACCACCTAGTAAGCACATGTCTCAATATGCGGGGATTCCTCAAAATATTAATAATGTATGTTTTTCCTTTGAGAAATGAGTTTCAAGAACAATATTTCCATCTTTTAGAAGCAAAAACAGATTGTTAAAACTGCATCAGGCAATTGATTTCCTAAAATAGTTCTCGTGTAATCCTTATTGTTACCTTGTTAAGCGAATAAAATGACGACTTTATCTGCTTTACCCTGCAACCAACAGTAAATTTCATAATCAGACTTACTAATAAAGAGATATTTGAAAAGTGGTTTAGAGATGGAAATGAAATTAAAAGGAACAAGCTAATTACTAGATGCATGAAAGGCAGAAAACAGAAAGCAAGCACCACTCTGAATTTTCACTCAGAATTGACATCACTCCAATATCTGTTTAACTGATATTGGTTTCTTTTCTTCACCTAAATTCTAAAATAACAAGAATGTGTTGAAGACCAATTTAGGATCCACTTCTTTAAGGCTAAATATCATCATTAAACATGGGAAAAAGCGGGATATAATCTTATTCAGGTACTAAATCCCACTTATTCAAAGGATAAATCTACTTTTGATTATGATTTTCCTTGTATGTTGGTCTCACTTCAGCCATGTATGTATATTTCTCATATTCAGGCATACGCTCAGGGTGTGGAGGAGCGTAAGCAGAAGCACAGGGCCGATCTTGAGCATGAGAGGGGACAGAGTAAGAGAGCAAGATCTTCAGGTCCTTCTAGTGAGTTTCAAGGTGGTCAGAGATCGCACTACCCGAGGTATCCGGTTAGTGCACCCCTTTAGTTTGCCGATAGGAGATTTGATCGTTCCACATATTCAGGGCGCAATCAGAGTTCCAGGGACTCTAGTTCTCAGTATATGGGTGAGTCAAGTAAGATGAGACCACCCTTGCCACAATGTGCTCAGTATGATACGCAGCATGTCGGGTAGTTCCTTGTTGGGTTGGGTGTTTGTTATACTTGTGGTTTGTGGTTATCCAGGCCACATTTTGAGAAATTGTCCAACGAGAGGTGGTGCAGGTATAGTTCAGCTCTTTAGCTGACTCATCATCATCAGTACGCCCCCTCGGAAAGGTTCACAGGCACCCGTCAGTCGTGGTAGAGGCATAGGTGGAGCATCTAGCTCGAGTGGTCCTCAGAACCACATTTATGCATTAGCGGGTCGACATGATCAGGAGTCGTCACCTAATGTTGTTACAGGTATATTATTAGTCTCCTCATATGAAGTATATGCATTGATTGAACATGAATGCTTGATTTACAAATTTACTAATCACTAGGTGTGAATATTGAAGTATGACCAAGATTGCTTGTCAAGCTGCAACTTTGAGGAGAATACATAGTCTCCCGTTATCTCCTTCACCACATAAAATGATTATAAAAGGAAAAATTCTGCTACTTTAACTACGTTGACAATGTTTAATTCTTATTGCTCTTATACATCATGATTCGTGAATTAAAGTAACTGGTCTAAATGGACACATTAATCTACTACTAAACAAGGCAACTAAGATAGTCAAGCATACCCGTGTGCACGCATAAGGGGATCTTCAAACGTTGCATTTGGAGCATATATCTCAAAGTCTTGCCTTGTGGCACGTGACGCATATCTGAATCCAGAAAGTGAACATTTTCATTAATTAAAATGATTCATTAACAATTGATTAACTAATACTTGCATAGGAGAACATAATTAATAACTCTCTTGATGAAAGACAGTATGAATGATATATCCCCTTACGAAATAGATCAACCAGAACATGGTTGAAGTTGAACAGCGAGCCACAAAGACAAAATGGTGCTCCTCTAAGGAAAGGATCTAACAAGCAACTCTTATACTCTGTATTTCTAACATGAGAAGTTCATTAAGAAGGTGTATCACATTAAAAGGAAACACAAATCTACCAAGAAAAAGTATCCCCTCACATAGGGATGACAATTGGGGCGGGGCAGGGCCGAGTAGGTCAAATTCTTAGTTGGTCAAAGGTTTCCCTGCCCCACGCCGCCCCAATTGCCATCCCTACGACTTATGAAGGCAGAAACAGATTTTGATTCAGAATTTGCAATCTCATTTCATGAATATATGATATGTCATCACAAGCTGGACAAGTTGCTTATGAAGAAACCATCCAAAGTATGCATCCATCATATTAACAGAATTATGGAAGACATTAATATTGTGCATAATTGGTGGTAACATGGTGCCAGAACCTTCTGAGATAAGGCTTTTCTGCACCTAAAAACTTAGTATTGCTGCCCCTATGCTACAAGTTGTGCCATATCAGGTCTTTTTAACATCAACATTACCCAAAAGAAGAAGAGAAATAAAATAGTAGAAAAAGGAAAAATTTAGCAATTAATACTACGACAATAACTATGCCTCAATTCCAAACAAGTGAAAGATTGAATTCTCATCTATGTCACTCTATTTAAGCTTGTCTCAGCCCAATATTATAAAATTGAGGATCCTCAGCGCAAGAAGTTCTCAAAATTCTAGCAAATGTCTTAACTTATATATAAAACGTTGACACTGTTTGGATTGGCTTTTAAGCTGGTCAAATAAGTTTTTAAGCTCTTTTTAGCTTTTTTCAGTGTTTGGCAAAGCTATATAAAGTGATTAAGAGGGTGTTTGGATGGGCTTAAAAGCTGGTCAAACCAGCTTTTAAGCACATTTTCATTTTCTTGAGTGTTTGGCAACAAAAAAAACTGCTTAAAAAAAGCTAAAAAGTGCTTAAAAAATAACCAAAAGCAACAAGTTGGCTAACCCCAACTTTTTTTATTTTGGCTTAAAAGTCATTTTAGTTTGACCAATAAAATTACTCTCTTGCCCTTATAAATTTTTATAATACCAAAATTACTTTCTTATTCCGTCTTTATCTTCATTTTTATAATACCAAAGTTTTTATATTTTTATTTTTTAATAAGAAAAAGTGCTTACCACCACTTGTTTGCCAAACACTTCAACAACTTTTTTTAAGCTTCGGCACTTTTATCCAAACATGTAAGTGCTAATTTATAATCCAGCACAAAGCCACTTTTTTTAAGCCAATCCAAACGGGCTCTAAAATAAGTTTAAAAGTGCTTAAAATTAACCAAAAGCAATTAAGCTGCTTTTTGGCTTAAAACCTATTTCGGCCCAAAGAGCCACTTTTTTTTAGAGAAAATTACCCTCTATAGCCCCTCAAAATTTTAATAGCCCATGTTTTACTTACTTACAAAAAATGGCCTTTCGGCCCAAACATATTGCATATACTAGCCGAAAGAATAAGCATGACAACATAAGGGCCTGTAGCTCAGTTGTTAGAGTGCCTGCTTCTTGAGCTAAAGGTTGCAGGTTCGACCCTCACCTGATGCGTTAGAACAAGTCTTTTTTGCCATTTTTAATGTACTTATGGATCTGATAAGTATTAGCTAACAATTGAATAAAATATGCAATGCAGGTCATATACAAAATGTCTATTTTTTGTATAATAGCAGTCTACTTTTGCATATTATTTGTATAATAATAGACTACTTTTGTATATTTTTTGCATAGTGACAGTTTATTTTATATATTTTTGTATAGTAACAGTCTATTTTGTATAGCGACAGTCTATTTTGTATAGCGACAGTCTATTTTGTATATATGTTTTATAGTGAGAGCCAATTGGATATAAATTGTATAGTGGGAGTCTATTTAGTATATTTTTATATAGTGATAGTCTATTTTGTACATATTTTGTATAATGACGGTCTATTTTGTATATTTTTTGTATAATGACATCCTATTTTTGTATATATTTTGTATAGTGATATCTATTTTGTATATTTTTTTGTATGGTGACGGTCTATATAGTTTATAAATTTTATAGTGATAATTTATTTTATATATTTTTTGTATGACCACGGCAAAAAAATCGTTCCATAGGTTAAATCATCTTGACAGTTGACACATATAGGTTAAATACACTACAATTCTCTTTCTTTTAAAAAAACAAAATTAAAAAAAATACTGTAATGCAACGCTTTAAAATGTTCAAGATCTCGCAAATGTGATAAAAAGTTTTCAACTTCTTCCTCGTTATCATCTAAACCAGTAAGATCAAGCAATAATAAATCAAATATAAAGTACTTTTTGAATGGAAGAATTTGTATCCCAATCAGAGTTGTAAAACAAGCTTTTAACTTGCTTCTTGATGGGCAAAATAAATATAATCGTCCATAGAATCAGGAAAAGGCTTAGGACAAAAGGACTAGAAAATTCACGCAAGAATACTTACTTTACGAGTCGGGGTACTTGCATTCAATTTACAATGGATTCAATGGTGGCATGAGTGAGCTCCGCCATAAGTACCGTCAGTTGGGTTTGTTAATTTTAGTGGCTAGCCAATAGAATTAGTTGTGGGCTATAAAGTGCCTATTATAATTTATGGCCAGGCGATGATATTAGTTTCTAGCGCATGGCTAGTAATGAAATTTGCTCCTTTTTTTAAGCCAAGCGAAACGAGCTCTAAAAGACTTGTAGCAAACATTGAACCTAAAGTAAACGTGCTAACATGACTAAAACTTAATCCCAACATTTGCGAAAATCCATTATGTACAAAACAATGAAGGGGTTAAGCTCTCGAATTCTTCTAAGCCTAAAGGGGTTCAGGTGATAATCACCAAATACATTGCTATTGGCTTTACCCAGGACCCAAAATATAAAAATAAAAACAGATGTGGAAATATAGAGTAAAACATAAGGAGAGCAATTTCAAACTTTTTTTAGTATAACCACAAGACCATATGGTACAACTTAAGAAAACTCAGTCCAGTATGATCATAAATGAAAACCCAAAATTAAAAATTGAAATGGAATGAGACATACAAATTGAGAAGATGAGGAAGTATATAATCAGAAGCACGCTTTGAGGAATTATAATCACCGGCGGCGGCCGCTTGTCTCTGCTGATCATCCTTCATATCTTGCCAATAAGCAAAAACAGTTCCAACACAAAATAAGAAACACACACATATTAATTAACAGCCATATATATATATATATATATAAGAAACGGAGTAATATATACCTTTGGAGTTACTATTATTTTCCATAGGGAGTTGGAATATATTAATGTTGTTGTTGGCAAAAGAAAAGTAGTAGGAATATGGTGTAGCTCGAGAAAGAGAGTGTGACGTGAAAGAGCGAAGCATGCAGAAGAAAAAATACAGAGAGAAGATGAAGGGAAAAAGAGCAAGAAAATGATGGAACTTTGAAAATCGTATTTGGGACATGAGAGGTTTATTAGTGCTTTACGTGGAGGTACTACGTCCATTTGTGGAGTCGCCTCATTTGCTTCTCGTGTTTGTGTTTGACTGCTGTTAAGTTAATGCCGTGGAGTGGCAAACACGTGTGTCGGAATAGATATGGTTCGGATTAAATAGCTAATAAAAAAACGAATAAATTATTTCATCTAATCTATATTCCCTCCGGTTCAAAATAAGTGATTTTTTAGCTTTTTTTTTTGTAGTCCAAAATAAGTGATTTTTTCGGATTTCAAGAATGACTTAATGATGTTTTTCCTACATTGTCCTTGAAGTAAATAGTATTGGAATATGTGTTAGGAGTGTTTATGTGAGATAGTAAGGTTAACATGGTCAATTCTATTGCTAATTAATGCTAAAAGGTGACTTTCTTAATATGTGTGAAAACATCCAAAAAATCACTTATTTTGGACCAGAGGGAGTATTTAATACAAATAAAAAATAATTTTATCGGTCATATTATTTATGACTTCTTGCATATGATTACTTTTGAGAGATTTGAAGTTTTACAAATATAAAGTTTAGACTCATTGGTTATTCATTTTATTATTAAAAATCCGGATTTTAGCGACTACAAAAATAACTAGCGTTGGTCTGTTTATATAAAATACCGACCAAAACCTGTCTAAACAGGCTTGGTCGCTGTCTTAGTGGTCGCTTTGTATAAAACAAAAGTTGGTCGCTAATTACTAACTAAAGTTGGTCGCAAAGGTAAAAGGACCAACTATGTAATTTAAAGCACATACCGACTAACTTTGGTCGATAATATATTTTAATAATTTAATTTTACCGACCAAAGTTGGTCAGTGCATGTAAATTAAGTTATATTATTAATTATTAAAATTTAATATTAGCAACCAAAGTTGGTCGGTAAATGTAAAATTTGGGTAATCCTTGTTCATTAACCGACCAAATTTGGTCGATAATTATTAATTTTTTATTCTTTTTTAAGATTAAGCGACCAACTTTGGTCGCTAATCAGAAGAAGTTTTTTTTAAAATTAAATACCGACCAACTTTAGTCTGTTTTCTGGGTTTTAATTTAGGCATAAAATGCCTATTTTAGCAGCTACACCACCTGCCGGCATACCAAAATTCCTAAACAGACATTTTATGCCAACAACAACAACGCAACAACAACAACAACAACATAATTTAATAAATGAATTATTGATAGACCAACTTTGGTCGCTAATATGGACAGACCAAGTCTGGCCGCAACATTTTGGTGCTAAATTCCGGATTTCTAATAGTGTCGGTTACCTATTGAGTATCCATTTTCTAAATGGATAATATGGTTCTTATCCATATTTGACCCGTTTTTAAAAAGTTCATTATTCAAGTTTTTTTTAATGAATAATATTAGTGGTTAACTTTTTTTCTTTTAACCACCGTACCACCCCTAATTAAGTCTATGATCAATTAAGTGGTTTCCCTTTCTCTACGTATTTTAAACCAAGACCCTTCGGATTTAGCTTCTCTAACTTATATTTATAGCCCGTAAAATTGAGGTATTTGGCCAAGCTTCTGGAAGGAAAAAAAATTACTTTTGAGGAGAAGTAGAAGCAGCTTAGGAGAACAGAAAAAAAGTAGCTTCTCTATAAAAGTACTTTTTTGAGAAGTACTTCTGAAAAAAATACACTTAGAAGCAGTTTTTTAAAGTTTGGTCAAACACTAATTGCTAATCAGAAATGCTTTTCAAACTAATTAGCCAAACACAAATTGCTTCTCACTAAAAATACTTTTGAGAATAGCACTTTTGAAAAAAAAAAACAAAAAAAAAACACTTCTCAAAATAAGCCTATTTTTGCAGCTTGGCCAAACGAACTACTATTAATTTATAGAGCACGGAGTACATAGATTTGCCTGTCTTCGTCGTGATTAAATCGGATTTGTGTCTAAAAGTTGACATTTCTACTCCAAATATCTTATTAAAAATGGTGGTTTGACCCTTTGGTGTTTAAGTCTTGTCAATCTTCTAGTACTTGGATATTTGTACAATTCATTATTCGAAGATGAAGTACCAGTAATTACACCCGCTTATCTTAGTAACATACAATTTTTTTTGTTTTGGAAAATTCAGCAGCCGCTACTTTTTGAGTGTATACTGGATAACCTGCTTCTGTTAGTGAGGGAATTAATATCTGGTCTCTTAAGTGGAAAATCACTCACTCGTACAGGTTTGTTAGGTGAAATGTAACCAAAAAAATTGTTAAAAAACAGTATTACGATATGTTAGGTGAAATGTCGAGAAATAAATGTACAATTTGTTACTCCAAAAGAAATCATATGCAACTTAATGATTTCAACCAAAACCAAATTGCCAAACAAAGCATCCTAAAGAAGACTAAAAGGGCATATTTCAATGGAAATTACAAGTTCCCCGACAAAGATCTCTATCTTACAACGAAACATTTTTTGGCGTTTAAATTTCAAGGATTTAACACTATGTTTGGATCATTGTTCCCCATCATTTTATAATGTATTGTATTGTATTGTACCGTATCATTTTATAAATACAATAATTTAAATTTAAAAAACAAAACAGAAAGAAGGCAAAACAAAGGAGCGATACAAAAGAAGGCAAAACAAAGGAGCACAACTAATTAGATTTGAGTTACAAGTAAATTAGGAGAAAAAATAAAAAGAGAAGGCAGCAAAACACCTTTAATATTGGTCTGGAAAAAAATAAAGTAAGTCATAAGTTGGAGATTTGGAGTTAAACTAGAAAAAAAAAAGAGTAAAATAAAATTGTAAAGTAATATGTTAGGGCATAATTTGAAAGAAAAATAGGAAACAATCCAACCACACACACCAAATCGGTTGTTTCAAAAAAGGGGACTTTTTATTCCGGGACAATGAATTTAACAATACAATACAACCAATTTTAATGAAACAATCAATACAAATATTATTTTTGAGATAACAATATAATACAATACAATATAACGAGGAACAACCATCCAAACAAGTTGTAAGTTAACATTGGACTTAAGTCTTAAATGCAAGTAATAATATTCCAAGGAAAATTTACACAAATATGATCATTTTGCGCCGCTATCCAGGGGCGGGGAAAGCGTTGTAGCCTACCGGCCATAACTTTCGACATAAAATATAAATATATAATATTGAAAAACCCACTAAAATCTCAACAAATCTTATGATTGAACGATAGTCTAAATGAATTTATTGCTGAAATCGTAAAAGTTAAACCTTTAAATTTAAATATTGGAGTCGCTAGGGAGAACCCAGTTAGCATTATTACTTCAATCATAGAATAGCTGTCACAAAAAAAAAAGAATAGCTCTCACATATCCAAAAAAAAGCAAAAAACCTATATGGACGAATAAAGACAAATTTTTCTGTACAAAATGTTACATGTCATGTTAAACACTTGTACCACTAGAGAAAATTAAAAGAAAACACTACGTTTTACAGCTCTCATATCATATATACTCTTGTCACTTTTATTTCCTGAAACTTTTCTTGCAACCTGCAGATACTACACCACAGAAGTAGTAAACAAAGAACCAGATGTCCGCCATCAACTCGGCGAAAGAACTCAATCAGGTAACAACTACGTTGCGGATAAGCATAAGATAGTGTTGAATGAAGCTAGCTTTTTTAGTCTGAGGTTCATCGTTTTGGCTCATTCAACGTCTTACCCTCGAAAAATTCACCAAGCATACGTTCAAGATCTTCAGCCGAGTACCTGATATACTTTTGGGGATTCTTACCATTCTCAACCATTGGCCTATGGCAAAAAAATACATTCAATCATCAGAATAATTGCTACTTGAGACAAAGTAATGGTTCACATACAAAATCATTTACCAGCCAAACTGAGTAAACATAAAGTTTGAGGCAACTAATTTTGGATGCTAATAATCACATTTCGAAATGTATCAATTCATCAACAATCCTCTAGTGATTCAAGTGTTTTCCGAAAACCATCATACCAAAAATAAACCCAAACATAATTGGTTAAGATATCATACCCGAATCGTTTGATGAAAGATCTGTATGCAGGCAGTAAGACTTCAGCAACTGCAAGCCTCAATGATTCTCGTAACTCGGTGTCTGGAACTGTCCATTGACTTTGTCTTTGGTGAAGTTCCTCAAATTGAATATTGAAAGTCTTCAACCTGTAAAAAGTGACCAAATACTTAGTGGACTGGAATGAAAATATTTATTTGAACATGAAGTTAACTTAGTTAAAGAAATGGACCTTTCTTTTACAAGCGCTCTTGAAACTCCACTGCTGTTTTGTCCGTCTACACCCATAGAGTTACTGCCCCCGGATGATGTTAGCCCTTGAATCGAGAGGCATTGCAGAATCTACTTCAAAATAAAAACAAGTTATTGACTATGATTAGCTAATGCAAAACCTATCTTTTCGGATAAGTTCACTCGATCCTAGAATCCCGGAAGGAGAACAACAAATCAAAATAACCAGGATAATTGCACGAAAATACCAAAAAATGATGATGATGATGTTGGATGTATAAAAGAAAAGTAATAGGTAGTTTATTGTGCAACTTTTCAACAATCACATAGTTTACTCATTGATGTAGACATAATTTATACCACATATGAAAGTGCCAAAGATTTTGTGTCTAGTGCTATGGTGTTTCGCCAACATGCTTCTATCTATTTGAGAGGCATTACTTATACAATATTTAGTAGTGTTCCCTTTGTAGGAGACACATTTTCCGAAACATGAAAGAAAAGAAAGAACAAATAGTAAATACCACCACAGAAAATTTCATAAAACATAAAGTAACTCAAGTGACCGTAATTAGACATCACAACTGGAGCAGCAAATAAGAGAAAATTAATGAAGATAATGCCCACATATATCATCATGTAAAACTTAATCCCTTATGGAATTCACTAACGTAATTTCAACTTTGAATAGCATTAATAAATGTTGCAGATCAGAGAGTAAGCTCATATTTTAAAATTTGTTGCTATTTCTGTGTCTCCCTTTTTCTTCCTTTTTTCCTTTCTTTCAGAAAAGAAATAATGGGAAGGGAGAGGCAAGAGAATCAATACCTTTGCCCAAGTAATTCTTTTGTATTGATTTGCGTGTTGCTGTACAACTCTCCGGTGTCTTTGAACCCAATCATCACCCAATAAATCCTTGGCTTCAGACCTAGAAGGAAACAAATTATAAGCACCACCAATTTTCAGGCAAATATACTACTACAACGGCAGTCACAGAGCATGTTACAAACCTGCGAACAGATCTGACCATGTAGTGAATATTGTTCATAAGGAACAAGTTAGTCAGAGCTGGATCCTTATACTGCTTAGATTTCCCATCCAAATTGGTTTGAAGAGCTTGCATTATGCGCATTGTGACGGAAGCTAGTTGAGAATTAGAATCTCCATTTTCGAACTCTTGGAACAGTTGTTTCAATGTCGACTGATAGCTGAACAGAAAGAGCCACACAGTCAGGTTTGGTTATATTTAGTTTCAAATAGAAGTATACTTAATTGTTTAAGCAGAGAAGAGGTGTAACAGCTGAGGACAAGATCTCTGCAGTTACACATCTAACAAACATTTTAACAAAGTAAAAGCTCCTTTATCTCCCTTCGTGTCAGATAGTTATAAAGCATGAAGCATTGTCGCTGCTAAAACAAAACAGAAGCAAAAATAGCCATTCTACCAACAGAAACTAGGGTAAATAATACATGAGTAACATTTGATACTTACACTCTAGAAAAATGGCGGATACCTTTCACACTATTCTTGCTGGTATCTCAAGTCTCAACCAGTTGAGAAAATCATATGTGCATTATGATCGTCTTTTGGTATATAATTTTTTATACCCTTATTACCTCACCCCACATCCCCTTTATGATTTCTTCCTTCTATTTTTTGCAATCACTGCCGGAAACTTCCTACCTAGAGCATTTTTTTCATCCAAAGAAGGAAAACCAAACTCTCGTTTGATCTTATATTTGATGTGTTCTTTACTAGCAAACATACAGCGGTTGCTGTTGCTCGATAGCACCGACATCACGGCATTTAGAACAATAGGCCATACCCTCTGGTTTCCTTTTCTCGCAACACTACATCCAATAGCATGCTCCTTACCTATGAGGCACCAGCCAACTCACATCAAGCCAAAAGCTTGATTCCAGTAACTGCTTTACAATCTTGTGATGCAGCAATTTGTGAGTTCCTTAATATTTTATGATCAATTTTGCATGTAAATTCACATAGCTAAAAGATTCTTCCACTCAACCCTCGTGTTCTGTTTTTGTGACTAGTGTTTTATAAAATTTTAAATGCCTCAGGACCTAAGCTCGCTATCCATAAACCTCACTTCCAGATCAGTAGATAGTCTTTCTAATGCATTTATTCGTGAAACCATCAACATCCATGAAACATTAAATCGAGCATCTTTGTCCATCCACCCCTTTAGAGCGAAAAACAATCAAGATAACCAGAATGCAAGACATGGTAGTTTGAACTACTTTCACACAATTCTCCCAGTTGCAGAAAACTTCTTATTTTACGGCACATTAAAGAGATAAGCTGTGGAAAGCACGCTACAAGTTGTTCCACTAGCTAGTGAAGAAACATGGTATAGATGTATAGTAGTATCCAGAAGCTTCTAATTATATGAATATATAAAAAACATCATTCAGTTGAGACAACTTACTCGAACAGGAACTTCACATAATTAATCACATAGCTCGTCAAGGGATGGACAGTTCCATCTGATACGGCGGTTTTGGTTGCATCTTTCTCGACAGCTTCTTCAAAATCACGAAAGGTTTCTTGGGCTGTCTGAGCAAGTCGCTTTGACAAACCAAAGGCAGATTCCCTGATTTCATTGCAAGATTTACCTCTAAAAAGTGATTCAATCTGCAGAAAATCCACAATATTCATGTGTATTAAACCAGAAGGCTGATAACAGATTACAAAGTTAACAAAGATGAAAAAAAATACACCTAAAACATTGTGGGATGCATTAGAAAGACATAGGATGCAACCAGAGAAATGCAGCAGACCTCTAAGAGAGGCCTGTTTAAGCCAAAATAAGTCAAACAACATTCAGCGCAAATATATATATACATATACTGGATCAAACTGTTCCTTTTAATTGTTATATATGGGTCAAACTGTTTTAAGTAACATACGATCATAATTCAGTGGTAGTACTATTTGTTGTCACTTTTTTTCTTTTTTATTTAATAAAATTAGGGGCAGGGGAAGGGGAAATGGGGGAGGGGATTAAAAGGTGGGGAATCGAACCCTCACCACCAGGTGAAAATTCAGGCAACCAACTGAGCTACTAAGATTCCGTGTGCTTAATTCACTTACACCATACTTTTCCAGTAGGTACTGATATTCCATTTGTTAGACATGTCATCACCATGTTTTCAGACCATGCAAAATTTCATTTGGGGCCATATCCATTTAATAGTCAGTAGTCTTTCAGCAACAGACTAGCATAACTTGAGATTACTATATCTTCCGGATGGTAGGCAGCTTTTAAGCCTACAAGTATAAGGTAAGATGGAACAACCATATAAAGCCCGTTACTACATTATCAAAGAACCAGTTGCATGTTTTGTCTTAATTGTCAATCATGTGAGTCAAGTAATATATTAACACCCTCAATTGAGCATTATCCGTAGCAAATATCTATTAACAACTTGCTTAAACTATACAAGGTAGCAAGTAAACCAATGTCAATTGTCACCACATTAAAGACATTGATACTTGATTGAGGACTTCAGAATGAAAATTTTAGACTATATTTTACTCTTGACCTTTTCCACTTTGCCACAATCTAATAAATCAAAGCCTGTTGCTAATGTTCATACCTCTGAATGAAGTTCCCGCATTATTTCATACATATCTAGAAGCACAAACAACTTCTCAGGTGATCTTTTGCTTTTGGCAATTGCATCACCAAAACTAAGCAGCACAGCAACACTCCCAGTAGTAACTTCAGCAAAACATTGATCTTTGAGGTGCTCAAATCCTTCAAACATTTGATCACAAACTTTTCGCTCCGCAGCAAATAACAATTTGACCTGTTATCATAAGATAGTCAAATGCCGATTTTTTCACGACTTACTGAGGTTTAGAGAAAACTTACAGCAATCCGCATAAAATGAATCCAGTTCCCAATTTTAAATTCCAGAACTTCCCATTGCATCTTCTGGACATCATCTTTGCTAAGTTTTTCCACTCCCAATTTGCGAAGACTTTCTTCCAGAACAGGAGAACGGGTATCCCTATGGCAGCAATTTATAAATTGAAAGAATGAGAAAAGAAGGCAACAAAGGAACTAAAGGAAGAATTTGCTTTAACAAAAAATCGGTGCGAGATTTATATAAGAATCTTCATAATACTACAAACAACAAAAACACAAGAAACTTTTTACACAGACAGCAATAGCAAAAGGAAGCACCATGTCCACTCCATGACAAGACTGAATGTAATGATACTTCCACCTCACCCTTTATTTTTTCCAACTCAATCTTCCAATCTCAGGTCAATCACAATATAAGAACATCGGCAGAACCGAAATGCTTCCCATCAAACCCAGAAAAGGGCATATTCTACCAATCCAACAACGGTATCCCATTATATGACTCCACTAAAGAAACTACAACCCTGCATCCCCACCCCACCCCACCAGCCCCACCCCCCCACCACCCCCAAACACACACACAAAAAAAAAAAGAATCATGCCATTCCTTGACTAGGGGTTCCAACTTGTACATTGAAACTAGGTTCATGGGTAGAGCTGTATCTCTTAAACATAACATTGATTTCTAGAATCACAACCAAAGAAATTATTTTGTTCTTTTTCTTTGTTTCTTTAAATTTCCCAAGATTTCCGAGTAACCTTATTCTGGCTTAATAAACAAAAGATTCAGCTTTTCACAGCAATGGTGGATCTAACACAAAATTCTGATGCTTCAAGATCACATATAATTCAAATTTCTACGGTTAAACAACATATATTTACCTGTATATTTTTACCAGCTGCTGCTGATGACCAGCTTGAACCATCTGTTGGACTAGATCATGCAGTAGCGGCAGGACCCTTGGAGGGATAAGAGTTGGTGGTGTATAGACGGTATTATCGGTTCCATTATTATGCTCAGCATGACTACTTGACAAATGGTTCTTACCATTAGATTCTCCTGGTGATCCAGATGATGGCCGCATTGAATTTGGAAGGCATTCAAAAAGACGTTCTGGTTCAACAGGTTTGCTGAAAAAGCAGAACTCAGATTTAGTCAAAGCTCAATTAAAAAGCAAAACAATAGCATGGCAAGTAATAAATAACAGCATACACACGGACAAATATAAATCCCCCCACATTCACCACTGCTTAGTGAGCAGGAGTATGACGCAAAACTATTGCAAAGCAAGTGATGAATAACAGCATGGACAAGACAAATATAAAGCTGTCCAAACTTCTGTTAGAATTTACTACGATACACAACACAACTTACCCTACTTTTAGGGAGAATGCAACCTATGACCTCGAGCTCTTTGGGGCTTAACGTTTACCACTAGAGCAGAACTTCATTGGCAAAACATATTCAGTGAAGATTGAGAACATAAGCCCAAACAATAGGATTATGAACAGTACATCTTTATGAGAAGACTAGTCAGAAAATGCTCGAGTCTCAAACCCAAAAATGTTATTAAGCCACAATAACAGCCCACACAGAGGTCAACCGGAAGAGTAATTAAATGTTTTCTTTCCATAAATTGTTACAGCTATAATTTACGTGAAACTTGAAAGGTAAGAAGTAAACAATAATCACTACGACATTGATACTTGAATAATGAAAAACGATAACCCCACACATGGGGACAAAAGAAATTACGAACGGAGAGAACAAACAAAAGGAATAAATGGAAGAATAGGAGAAGGTGTCGAGATAAAATTATGAAATATATACTTTTTCTGTTTGGATAAGAAAGAATAATACTTTGAATGGTTTACTTTCTATAAAAAAGAACACTAAAGATACTTTGAATGTTAAGAATGCCAACAAACCTGTAAGATGACAACAACTGCTTAAACTCCTCTTCAAGCTTTGAAATAGCCTTGGCAAGTAAGCTATTTGCGTTACTGAGCACTCCATCACTACTCTTGAAGCTTTTGTTGTTGTTGAAGAAGCGAATGTTATTTCTCAGTTGTTCAATCGCTTCAAGGTAACTTTCTAGGTCCTCGTGTGGGCCTCTAAGTATTTTCGCCTCCGCCTACATGTGATGGAACCATGAGTTGAGCAGCTCCAAGTTCAAAAACAATATTTCAAAAGTAACTCAACTTTGTATCAGACTAGAAAGGGAGAAACCACATTTCGATGGTGGATCTTTTTTTTCCCCTTTTCCTTTCTAACCGCCGGAGAAGATTTGTGTTTACCCTATATCTCTAACACAAAGAAAAACCCCCATTCTGAAACCATTTTCCAGTTTAAATCATTGATTCTGGAAAAAGCTGTAGTGTTTACTAGTCAAAGGTAGCAATACCAATTACCACCCATGATTCCCTCTTTCATTGCTGTCCGTAGAGATTCCAATTCCATAATGTCAAGTGCAATTACTAAAAACTGCTAAAGGATCGTTGTTGGAAAAATAGAATGAGGCAGGGTTCTCAAATACCCACATTATAATGCTAGCGACGAAACTAAATTCCAAAGGGTTGAATAGCACCTGTTGGAGTCATGATTACCTTTTAATAGTGACAATAATTCCTTTGACCCAAATGCAGCAACTATATTTTATGTTCCAAGAAATACAGGCAACAAGAATTAATGACTAACTCATACAAGAGTCCTTGAGAATAAACCCTCCAAAAAAGATTAAAGTGAGGTGCACGCCAAGAAGGCGTGGGTGATGAGGTGTCCCTTTTGGTTGGTAGGGGGAAAAATGTGAAAATGCTCATTTTAGGCCTTCATGAAGGAGCACAATACATCTAAATGTTTCATTTCAAACCATGTGACTACTGTACCTTGGGGATTTCTTGGTCATCAAAAAAAAAAAAGTAGTCTAAATAGCCGCTCGCCCAAGTCCTTAAACTAAAAATAGCATGTGGATGTATAAGTATATTATATGCATAATCCATATATATTGTGTATAACTGTGTATAATCAGTTATGTATACCAGCGAATAAATAATAAACAATGAATCCGGCCGGCTATTTGTGTAAAGATCCCAAAATTAAAAGCAATACTACTACACTGGCAGGAGAGGTGAACCACAAAGTTTGGAAAAATTCCATCTAACAAAGGACTGGAACTATTTATCCAGCGAAAATATTCTACAGAAGGCAAGTTTTGACAAGTGAAAATCCTAAACACTTTTTCTGTTCTTTTGCTAACATTTTTTATGAGTCAAGGCCAAAGTCAATTGGGGTCTACTGTAAATAAACTCAGCCTCACACTACTCTCTCTCTTTTTTTTTTTTTTTTTGTTCTGGGATACATATGGATAATTCCTGCTGGTGAAATTTAAAATTTCTTGTAAAATTAGGCACTACCCATATCGTTTCCATATAAAATGCCAGTTAGGAATCAAATTGGTTAGCATCTGAAAGATTAGTTATTTTTATTAACTAATTTTGACACTGCAAGGCGACCATTAATTGTGAAATCCCAAAATATTCAACAGAACTCTAACAACAAAGCAATGACAAAAACCAGAAGTTAAAGCAAACTGCAAACCTGACGGGAAAGATCAAATTGGGAGAGTATAACATCGGCGGCCTTCAAAGTCTTATCAATGTTCACATGAGCCTTCCGAATAGCATGCGTCCTAATCTACATAGAGCAGATTGAGTACCAATCAATAAATGACAAAAATGAAAATGACCAAAAATGTTAATGTCTTGACCAAAACCAGATCAGTTGTAAGAATTTCAATCAACCCGGTTGACTCAAAATGGAAATGTTGAAATGAAACACAGCCCAAAATCTCAACTTTTTCAACACTCAGATTCTCTCAACCAAAAAGCACTTGATTCCCGGCAAAATAAAGCACCCCCCAAAAGAGGGGAAAAAATAACAAACCAACACCAAAAAAAAAATGATACCTTGTTTTACATAGTCAAAATTAGAGCAGTTGTAAGAATTTCATTCTAGCTCAGTAAGCTCAAAATGGAATCTTGAATGAAACACGACCGAAAATCTAATCCTTTTCCGCATTCAGATCCTTTTAAGCCAAAATCACTTTAGCTCCCAAGCAAATATACCCCCCAAAACCCACATCCCACCCTACTTTATTTTCACATTTGAATTAAATAGTTATTTTCCATGTCTTTTATTTTCCTTTTTCTCTGTTAGTAACAGTTACTAGTTGGTGGTTGGCACCAGCAAAACTAGATCCAAATTTCAAGAACATGAAATCTTCAATTTGAAACAATCCAAAAGATTAAAACCCCAGCAACTATTTCTTGATCACATACAAAAAGGATACAAACATAAGTATAAAAATCAAAGAACAAAACTTTAAGGTAAAAAGGGTTACCTGGGTTGGACGCATAGCAGTTTCAAGAGCAGAAAGACGATGGTCAAAAGAACCCAAAATAGAAACCATATTATCTGTAATGGACTGACTCTTATGTACTGCTTCTCTCATCTTTGCTGCTCTTTCACTTAACATATCAATACCCACTACTGCTATTCCTCCCCCGCCTGTGTTTCTTGGCATACCCATCCTCTCTTTTGGTGTGAAGACTTGTTCAACTTTTGCAAGAATAGGCAAAGAAATTGAGGGGAAATGAAAAGGAGTTGTGTTAAGGAAAGGAATGAAAGTAATAAATGAATAATAATAGGGAGAAGAAAAAAAGGGTTAACGGTAGTTGACAATGGTAGACAAATGTATTGCTTGTGGTTTGCTATGACAGGGTGTGTCTTGGTGGCTCCTTTCTCCTTTGTGTTGTCAAAATGGTCAAACTTCGAAATCTATGTTATTTATATGTGGATCTTTTTTTCTCCAAAGGAATTAAAATGGCACTTATATACTTTGAAGTGTTAGAAACTATACTATTAGGAGTCTATGTATTAGGAAAAATAATAATATGTATTAGTTTTGATATTATTAATTTCTTACTTATTTAGTTTTGTTTATCCTATATATAATTAATACACCATATTTAGATCACAAATATTAACTGCATTTGTTTTAAATTCTGAATCTTTATTATTCATATCGTAATAGTTAAGTGTGTTTAATTTTTTAACTTTATAATCACTTAATGAGTTTGAATAGATCTGTATCATTAAGATCTATAACAAAAATTTGATTTCATTAAGATGCAATCATCCATATTCATTGTTAATTATCGCCATCGCCTACTATTATCAACTACCACCATGGCACCCACCACCACTATACTCAACTACCACCACCATCATCCTCAATCATAGCAGCATCCACCATTGTCGACTACCACCACCCACCATATCCACCACTGCCACGAGAATGACAACCAACACTCATCCATCTCAAATACCACAACTAATCACTATATCACCATCAACAATCAGAGCACTGCCCATCATTACAAAATATCACCACCACCACCATCTTACTCAATCACAACTACCACCACCACCATCAATCATAATAGCTAATACTACTAATTACCACTAGCTACTACCCTAAACTACCACCGTCTAAATGTGGCTCACCTCAAAAGATATTATTGCTAAGGAACAATATCCAATCTGAAAGATGTGTTGCACTTTTTTTCTCTTTGTTCAGTTTTTTGTTCCAATTGGATTTTTCTGGCAAGGTTTTTAATGGGGCAGCGATAGAAAGCATACTAATCAATAAGACCTTAAATATCAAGGCAAATCGGCAAAATTCTACTCAGTGATGGTTACATAACTTTTGGCTCTATAGCAAATTCCTACTGGAAAGTTAAGTTTGCTATTGAGAAAAGATTACTCGACTGTTCACGAGCATAAATCACTAGAGGATTGTTAGATAATATGTTGCTCGATAGCATAGAAAGTAATGTCACGACCCAAATTGAAGGGCCGCGATGGGCACCTAATACCTTACTCAACCGAGTATTAACGTAACATATCTTTTTTATCATACTATCATGGGTAAATGATGAGTGGTGATTTTACCATTCATTTTAGCCTCTTTTGCTTAATTTTTTATGCCTTTTAAGTATGAAATGAGGTTGTTTATGGTGGTTATTGCTAGATTTTCAGGTAAATGATGCTAGTAGGTGATTTGGGTTGAAGTGACAAGGAATTGAGCTAAAAAGAGAAGAAACATTGCAAAACTGCCAGGCATTTCGCTTCTGCGGATGTTTGATCGCAGAAGCGATGTCGCCTCTGCGGGATTTTGGTCGCTTTTGCGGATTGTCGAAGGACCAGCCAATTCCGCTTCTGCGGAGATAAAGACGCAGAAGTGTGACCGCTTCTGCGATAGAAAGGTCGCTCCTGCAAACGTATCTTGGGGAGCATTCCGCTTTTGCGGTTCTTGAGGCGCTTCAGCAATGTCGCTTCAACGGCCATTTTTTCCGCTTCTGCGGTGGCTTGACAGGAGGCACTTTGTCGCTTCTGCGGGTAAATTCCGCTTAATCAGAGCCGCACCTGCGAGGTGTTTTCCGCATGTGCGAAAACTGAGCATCAGACCTGGACAGAACGGGCATTTCACAAGTTTTTACCCCAAATCAATTATATACTCGTCAAAACAGACATATCTCTTCATCTTTTATCATCTTTGGCATCTTGGACATATTTTTGGCTTAGAGAGAACAAGTTTGAAGGCTAGGGTTTTGCACACACACTTGGGTCTTGAAGATTAAAGCTTGTGGTTAAGGATTTCTTACCCATCTATGTTTATTTCTTCATTTCCTTGCTTTGTATTGTATATCTAAGTGTGTAGTATTTATTTCCAACACTTAAATCTTGTTTATGGGAATATTCATATTTAAAGTGTGGATTAAATACCTTGTTGTGCTTATGTATTGAATGATTTTTATATATTTATGAAGTGAGTTATTATTACTTTAATTATTCTTGTTCTTTAATGTTTCCAAAGAGAATAGCAAACTCTAGGACTCGCCCATTTACTTTGAATTAATTTTGGGAAAGATAATTCGGAGTTGGGAAAGATTAATTAACAAGAACTTGAGGCGTTAACCCTCACTTTATAGATTCGACCTAGGGATAGGATTGAACTACTTGTAGCCTATCGGGTGCGCTTAATCTTCTTATTGTGATTAGGGATAATTCAATTAGGAAGTCTTGTTAGTCTTCGGAAGAAGCTAATTAAGAATTATTATCCGTGGCTAATTAACAAAAACTCGCTCATATTTGTAAAATCGTGAAATACATTGGATCGTTACTTGAGTGTAACTCCCGATGCATTCATACCTGTAGCCATTGATCATTTTATTTGCCTTCTAGGTTAGTTTACATTTCCGCATTTAGATACAGAAATCTTTTCAACCCAAAATCTTAAGTATTTGGCTTAGCGCGACTAGCGATAATTTTCTTGCATTCCTAATCGCCTACATATTGTGCTCTGTGGGATTTGATCCTGACTCATAGTTGGGTAAATATATTGCGTACGACCGTGTCTATTGCTTTTTAGCGGTGGAATTAGACATTACCAGTAAATAATCCAGAAAGGCCGTCATGAGATAACAAGAATAAAACATAAGGGAATACTTGACATAGGATAACTCAACATGTAATAAAAACTTATAATTGTAACATACGATCTTATAAGACCAAAACAAACACTCGTACACTAAATATAGGCCAACAAGACCATACAATCTTTCGTATACATGACATATGTCTACAAGCCTCAAGAGTACATACACATCATAATGGTCGGGACATGGTCCCACTATACTAATCAATATATGTCCAAATCATACTGACCAAATAGGAAACTTCAGAGCAAGTGGAATATACCAACACCTTTTGTTGAGTTGATAGCCTGCTAGGAGGACTGTCAACCAGTCCCATAGAAATAAGTTGTACAAGATAGTCACAAGCAATGGCAATTTCTTTTTTCAGCATAACAAATACCTTTGTACTTTTGAAAATAGAAGGAATGAAATAAAATGAAATCCATTTGTGTTTATCTTGTTTTTTGTCTGAACGATGAAATAACTTTGTTATTTGAAAGTTAAACAATTGCTTCAAATGTTAGTGTCATAATGAACACGAGATGTCCTCTTAAAAAGTACCGTAAACATGACATGGCCCTCTCTTATAAAAACCCTCACATTAAAGGGTTGGTTTCGGAAGAATTTATACCTGAAATCAAAATGCCTTCGGAAAAGAATGCACCCGAAGACGTATATTAAAATACACAAAAGTAAACTTGTGCAAACATTTATATAAACCATCATTTAAAAGGGATAATGCTCGGAATCAAAATACTTCAAAGAAAGTATCCGAAAATATGCAAGTCTTTGATCTTTGCATTTGCGTACGAATCTCAAACAATACTTGAGCAAAAATGTGTCTTTATTTACAAAAATGTGCCAAAAATGGTAAAGATACAAGAAAGGAAAAGCTAAACTGTAGCATCTCTGGAACGGGAGGAAGAGAAATGTCTATGCCCCTAGGAAAAGTAGGTGGTTCCACCGATGGCTTGATATTTTCCTCTGTTTGGTCTTTAACGTCATCATCCTTTGATTCCCCTTCAGTTCCTGAATACTCGAAATCAGAAGTAGAAGAACTAGAAGCATCAGACTACACCGAGAGTCCATTTTTAGCAGCCAACTCAAGCTCTCGAACCCTAGAAATTTCGGCATCAAAGTCAAGGATGTTTTCTTTAGCCTCTTCCAAGGTTTTTCTCCTCATGTTGTACATGGTGTAAGTTTTTTCAACAATGAGGGAAGTCGCTCGGCGTTTGAGTTTTCCTTGAGTTGGGTTACTTCCTCGGAGAGGCTTTTCCGATCAGACCTAACGGACTGGAGGCTAATATCAAGGTCGTAGATAGTTGAACTAAAGAGCAAGTTATGCTCAATAGTTTTTTATACTTCTCATCCAACTGGACACACTTCGACTCCATTGCAGCAAGCTCTTCTATTTTGGAGTCCAAGTCTACTTCTAATTCAATCACGTTTTCAGCAGTGGAAGCCTCACGCTTAGTTGCTGCAAGAACGACGTCATGGACTTCAGCCCATTTAGCCTTAGCTTTATCAAATTTAACCCTCAGAAGGCCTATGTCTTGGCTAACGTTCACCACATCTTTCTCGTTTTGCTGCAAATGAGCCTCCAACATAACTGCCATAGTAGCTTTGGTTTCCAGTTCCGAGAGGCGGAGGATAGTCTGCTCCCATTCCGCCAAAAGTTGATTTGGTTTAGAAATAAGTTCCTCTTTCTTGCGAAGTACCTTTTGAAGGCCCTCGGAAGCAAAAACGTTGGCCTACAAAACAAGATACTCAAAACTTAGAACGCATTCAAGCAAAGTAAAAGAAATTACAAAGGAAGAAAAGAATACACCGCTTAGCATATACATGATCAAAAACTCTACCTCGAGTGCTTGGATCCTTTTTCATTCTCTTTCTAAAAGCTCTTTCAGATAATTTACAAACTCCACCGGCTGGGAAAGTAGATTACACCGGGTAGAGACCGAAAAAGTTACATCCCCCCTCCTTTGTGAATCTTTAGAAGGGGCATCCTAATTTTGCCCCAAATTACCTTGAACTAGGACTGGGGGAGGAGCATCTCCTTCGTGACCAGGTCTGGCCGATGAAGATGATGTAACAATTACTGGTGGAGTAGTGGATGAAGATGGAAGTGATGTAGCAATTGCTAGTGGTGGTGAAGATGTGAATGAAGCTGATGGAGTAGGATGGTGCAAAGTACTTGCATGAAGTGTAGTTCTGGTAGGATGCTCGCCATCCAAAGATTCCAGGGACTCGGTACTTGGCCCCGCGGTACTAGGTACAATAGTTGGGACCTGACAACGGGAGTTGGCATTTTCTACCAAATAAAACTCCCCTAGAGCATCGAGATGTCATCCTCAGTTGGAGTAGTTAACTCAATAGATGGAGCATTATGTTGAGTAGATTATGAACGTCGCCTTTTGTGTAGAGAAGCCCATCATCACTAGTTTATCTATCATCGTCAATTATCACTGTATCTATGATCAACCCGGGAGGAGGGCTAGTGATCACAAATCCCGGAGATGATATAGGGCAACAGTCTTCGCCCTCTTATTCTTTCCCCGGTTGCAGAGGAATGCCTTCTCTTTGGTTGCTTGTTCTCTGCCCGAGGACTCCGTAATGAAACATTTGTGATCGAAGAAGGCCCGGAGACACATATTCGAGTAAGCACCTCCTGAAGCAGCGTCGCCGTATCAGCAGGATCAGCCGAAACGTCCTCCTCGGGACGACAATTAAGCCTGAAGGTAGATCCGATTTCAAGAAAAAAGATAGAAGAAATTAGTCAAGTTCTTTACATGAAAAAATGAAATAAGGTGAGTATTGATTACCATCATTTTTGGCTTTCCACCTGTACTTAAGGGCCAGTTCTTTCCACAAATGAGTTTTGGGCGTTGCAACGTTTATGATCTTCTAGGCCTTTCACCGCCGACGGGTTCTATCGAGTTGCTGGAACATGCGAAGGATGAAGAACAATGCATGCATAAAAAAAATTTTAGCGAAAGAAAACGTATTGGATAAAGGTCTTAGAAGTACAATTCCAAGCGGCCAGAAATGATTATGACATTGACAGAATGATATTATTGGTGGCAATTACAACGAACCTTTCCATCCACCCACAGTCACTATCATCATCAATGCTCGTCCATATAGCATGGTGGCTATATTTTCATATGTTTATCATGCCTCCCTCAGGGACTCACATGTGCCAAACATATTTGATAGTGGAGGCAAAACTCCACAATCACGGAATCTAGTTCTCCACTCAAAGAAAAAAAATATTTAAACCCTCCCTAGTAAGGGTCACTCACTCCTATAGATCAGGAGCAACAATATCTAAGTCATGGTAACGAATTTTACTTCATAGTAGGAATACTAGAAGGAAAATTAAAGAAGGATACCTACTGACAGTCCATGAACGAGAGTTAGCAGTAGGGAGTTTTTATTCAATGTCTTTTGTGGTGTTAAGACTTCGGGGGATAATGGAACCTACCGTTGGAGGAGCAAAATCCTCAGCCTTATTCTTTTTCTTTGAAGAGCCACAGCATTTGGAAGAAAAAACCATTGAAAAGAAGAAGGAAAAGGGTTTCTGGTTCGAAAAGAATTAGGGGAAAGATCGAAAACAAAGATGCAAGTTAAAAGTTTGAGATTTTATGAAGTACATAGGAGAAAGGTGATTCGTATAAGTAAAATTTTGGCAGCTAATTTCATGGCCATGATTAACTTGATAATCGGCAAAGGTTGTGTTGAATCGTGGGATGACATGTGTTTGGGGCATTAAATGCAGAGAGATGTACGTCTAATCAACTATCAGAAGCCTGCAAAGAGAATTATAGTAATACCCGCCAAAAGAAGTATTTCTACCAACTTTCCGGTAACACAAAATTGTGTCGCCAGAAAGTATGGGAACTATCTGTATAGGAAAAAATATTATATGACATGTGGTCACCTAAAGGAAGGATACGTGGAACCCAAGACGAAGATGGTCACCGAACACATCTATTCGCTTGTCACCGAGAGAGAATGTTCATAAAGGTGTAGTAAGTGCTTTGCGTCCGGTGGCATTTAATAGACAATATTATGCAGTATTAAGAACGACAACCCGTTACAAGGAATTTGATATTTATTTTCATCGTTACACCTTCATCAATGACCCTCATTATTGGCATTAAAGAGGGCACGATCCTAGGACATCCTTCCGAAGATATAACTATAAATAGAGAGCTCAGTTATCATTGTAATGAACATAAATATTCTGGCAAACTTATACTACATTCTATACAAGCTCTATATCATTTACTTTCTTGTTTTTTGATCTCATCATTGCTGTGACCGGAAGCCTTTCTCCCAGAATCGTCATTTTCGCTATTTTATCAACATTTGGAGGCTAAGTATCGCATTATTCTTCAATTGCTTTATTATTTTTTTATCAAATTAGTTCACTTGTCTAGAAACCACGTATAAATTCAGCTCTACTATTTTACGGGTCAACATTAATGTACTCCTAATGTTTGAGATTTGTCTTATATATGTGCTACATTTACCTTTCGCCTATAGGATTCCTTACTATTATCTTTTGTCTTAAATATGTCCCTCCAATTATTTTCCATTGTGAAAATATTGGTCTGATTTGGTATGGTGAAATCTATGTAGGTGTGCATTTAGACCTATTTTAGTTGTTCAGTTGTATAATTGGACCTTTTTTATTTTTTCAACGACAGCTTCAAATTATAGTATATATCAACTAATTTAATAATTAGAGATAAAATTAGTCTTTTATTTGCCACATGACTCCACAGCACCAAGTGTCAAAGCGAAGATGGCCAAATGTTTGAGAGTAGAGACAAATATGGATCAAAAGATAAAGGGCAGGTAAATATAAGACAAAACAATTACTAGTTTAAAGAATAAATACACTAAAACCCGCATAAGCTATCACCTTTTTGTCAATTTCCTATCTAAACTATCGTCTAACCCCAAAATCCCCCCAACTATATCCTCCTTCATATTAAACCCCTCCTCGCGTCGTATTTTTAATGGTGTGTGATACACTCTCGTAAATTTGTAAGAAACGTGCCATGTGGCACTCCTGATGGATATTAACTAGCCTACAATATAACTTAATTACGTATTTTAAACATTAACCACAATTTATTAAATTGGTAAATATTATTCACCGGACTAAAATATATAAGAGGTCTAGGGAAAAACATTTTTTAAAATCCTCTTCTCTTTGCTATCTTCCGATAATTACTTCTCTTTCTCTCACTAGAAATTTTCTCCATTAAGCTTCGTTGTAGCCTTCATTTTTCTCCGAAAACCCTTGATTTGGGTTATTGAGTTATTTTTATTAAGACGATGATTGTCTCCTTTTTGCAAAGTATTCAATTTAGGTTGTTGAGTATAAAATTGTGCCACTATTGTTTGTCGTTCGATCTCTCTTATCATTGATATTCCATGTAAGTTCCAAGTTTTCCACATCATACCAAAATAAATTACGGTCACCAACTTCATCTACTTCCTTCCACCCGAGGACAAAAGAAAGAGTAGCACAAAGAAAATAGACGGGGATACTTTATATAATAAGATCTTTATGTGGGTTATCTCGCTTGCATTATGAATACTCCATTATTCTCATATATCTTGTTCCTCTACAAATATTTTTTTTAACCTTGAGAGAAATTCAATAGCAAGAGTGTTATGGTCCATTGCAGGGTATGAGACTTGAGTCCCACATTGGTATTGCAATGTGTAGATGAGGGATTTATATAGCCTTGGGCTCTCCCACCTTAATAGCTAGCTTTTGGGGTGTAGTTCTCCCTAGGTGTATCAATGATATCAGAGTCACCCACTGCCCTCTGTGCCATGTATGGTAACACCGGTATTGCAATATTCGCCCGAGGCTAGAAAAGTCTAGCGCACAGCCGTCGGGACGACAAATGTGAAGCATGGTGATTTGTTATGATCCATTGTAAGGTATGAGACTTGAGTCTCACATCAGTATTGCAATGTGCTGATGTGAGGTTTATATAGATTTGAGGTCTCCCACCTTAATAACTAGCTTTTGTGGGTGTGGTCCTCCCTAGGTTGTATCAAAGAAAGAAAGAATTTCAGATGGAATCGGATGAAAAAATAGAGGAGAAAAGTAAAATATTGGAGAAGAAAGGCGAAAGAATGAAGAAGAGAGGTGAAAAATGAGTAAGAAAGATGATATAAAGAAAATGAGAAAAAAAAATAAAAAATTATAAATTTTTTTAAAAAATAAGGGCTAATTAGTAGTTAGACACTATTATGTGGTCCATGTTGAAGGATTTTTCTAACCCTCAGGCTCTTTTATGAGTTATTACACACAATACGCTACATAAGCAGGGGATTTTAATACGAAGGATATAGTTTGGTGGGTTTCGGGAGGCGATAGTTTAAGTAAATAACTGACAAAAAGGTAATAGTTTAGGATGTTTTGTCTAGTTTAAATGTAAATTCTAACGTTTGTGTAAGTATAAATCAAATTCCGAAAAAAAACAAAAACAAAAAAGTTAAGAAGTTTGATCACGTGCAACTCACGTGCTAATGACACGGTCCATTGAGGTGAAGAACCTCAACCAATTGCGAACCCATAAACAGTGAGTGTTTGGTTTATGTTAAATGGCTTTATGTCGATCCTTCATCTGTAATCTTCCACTTTCTCGTCTTCCATTGCAGCTCAATACCTCTATTCCTTCCCCATACTACCCTTCAAAATCCCACCAAATTACCGCTTTGCCACTCCTTCGCTTTAGACGCTGCAAAACAGCTTCTTTTGCTTCAGTACCATTACAACCGCAATCATCAATGGAGAACCCACCTGAAGGTTACAGAAGAAACGTGGGCATTTGTTTAATGAACCCTTCTAATAAAAAGGTCTTTCTTTTCCGTTTGCATTTATTTATAGAGTAATCGATGTATGTTGTTTTATTTGTTTAATCTTTGATAAAATAATTTATTTAAGTCTTAATCTGAATGCTGCAGATTTTTGCTGCGTCGAGGCTAGATATACCTAGTGCTTGGCAAATGCCGCAGGTAAATTGTGTTGTTCTCATTTGGGTTCTTCATTTTTTCGTTTTAATTTATAATTCTAAAATTTAGGGTAATGCATCAAACTTATTTTCATGATGAAATGATTTAAGTATTCATCTAACTGGCTAGGAACATGTTTCTATGAGTTATATTTTATAAGCTTAAGTGGATTCGGGTATTTGAGAAATAACAACAACAACAACAACCCAGTATATTCCCACAAGGTGGGGTCTGGGAGGGTGATATGTAGACATGCCTTACCTCTACCCGAGAGGGCAGAGAGGCTGTTTCCAATTGACCCTCGGCGCAGGAAAAAGAAAGGCAAACAAAAACAAAAATAAAAACAAAAACCGCATTAGTTACTCCAGCATACATCGCATAAATATTATCTAGACATATGTACCATAAATAAGCAGACATGCAATGATATTAAAACAGTAACTACCAGAAATGACTACAATAAGAGAACACAAACTAATCATCTATGAGCGGCCCTACCACGCCTCACCCACCCCGGGATAGGAGTACGAAAAATCTAGAAGCCCCTATCCTACAACCCTGATACTAGACCTCTAGACTGTCCTATCAAGGGTCATGTCCTCGGAAATCCGCATCCTGGCCATGTCCTGTCTAATTACCTCTCCCCAGTATCTCCTAGGCCTCCCTCTGCCTCGCCTCACACCGACCACCGTTAGCCGCTCACAACTCCTCACCGGGGCATCGGGACTTCTCCTCCGCACATGCCCGAACCACCGGAGCCTCGCCTCTCGCATCTTCTCATCCACTGGGGCCACCCCCACCTTCTCCCGAATAACTTCGTTCCTAATCTTATCTAACCCGGTGAGCCCGCACATCCACCTAAGCATCCTCATCTCCGCAACCATCATCCTCTGAACATGAGATTTCTTCACCGGCCAACACTCCGTCCCATACAGCATGGCAGGTCTAACCACAGCTCTATAAAACTTCCCCTTGAGTTTCTGTGGCACTTTCTTATCACACAAGGTTTGAGAGATAGAGAAAATGAATTCAACTATCCTAGCAATACCTTAGCTATTGCTTAACTGTTAAGTCCTACTAGTACTTATAAGGGAAGAGAATCGTTCTTTCTCTTCCCTTATTGATTAGGTTACAGTGCTCAATACGATAGCGAGCTACAAAAGCTTTGCTTAACAACAATGCAATAGGACAGAAAATAGTGTGGTCACTTGAATCAAAATAGATCCGTTGAGGCGCAAGAGAAGAGATCATACTAATTGGGCTTGATGCCTTTGTCGCAAATGGCCTTTTGTTAGGTCTCTTTTCTTTATTTGAATCAAGTCTGTTTAAAATGAAGCTCTTAAAGAACTACCCAATTATAGTTTCAGAATTATTAATAATCCAGTTATAAAGACCAAGGAAGATTATTAACCCTCTTTCTAATCAGAAACTACAAATTTGTATTGCAATGTCCAATTCTGTAATGAAATGCCATTGACATGTATTCAGAATATGGTTTTGTTCCGTATGAGTGTGAAATGTATGTCTAGGTTCGTAAGCTCAACGTTCAATTATCTGGAGCCTTTCAAATTTGCATTCCTACAAAACTTCATATGCATTTTCCTTTCTCTTTGAAAATTTTGCAAATTCTCATAAGATGTTAGTCTTTTAAGATTACAAAACTTTGTGTTTTCTTTACTGTAAAAAAATGAGAATGAACGAAATCTCAAAAGTTAGGAAATTGTGTGTTTTATCGAGATCTTGGTCTTTTGTAATAAATAGGAAAAATGACAAATATATGGTTGTTTGAATCAGGGTGGAGTTGATGAAAGCGAAGATCCAAGAAATGCTGCCATTAGGGAATTAAGAGAGGAAACTGGGGTTACTTCAGCTGAAATTGTTGCTGAGGTATGAAAAGTAGATTCTACTCTCATCTCTTAATGTTTCTTGTATGTTTTATTTCTCTGGTCCTTTTCCTTAGCTAGATGCAATCTCCTATCTTGAGTATTGCTAGGCTGGTTAATGGCGTTCTAAATCCTATGTAGGCTCCACACTGGTTAACGTATGATTTCCCACCAGACGTTAGGGAAAAGCTAAGGCATCAATGGGGATCTGACTGGAAAGGTCAAGCACAAAAGTGGTAGGTGCATCTAAATCAGCAATTTTGCACTTGGATACATAAAATATACTATTGCTTTAACAATACCAGTACCTATAAAATATTTTTTTTCCCAAACAAATCACTAATGTTTGTTAACCCGTAACAAGGGTCATGTACCAACTCAGGAATCATCTAAACCTTGTCTAAATTAAAATTAGACTACCTACTACGTTCCAGGAGGAGCTGATTTATATCTATTATGTTATTTCCTGTGCACGGACTAAATTAGACTGCCAGTTTTTGTGGCAATGGGTGTGCATGCTGTCATTTTGGTGTGTGTATACATGTTATATAGCTGTTGTCTAGATGTTAGTGACTGTTACTCTGCTAGATCAGTTTTCTTTATCATGAAACTCTATTTCTCATGTTCCTTGATAAACAATTTTATAGATGTCAGTTGTTTCCTGAGTATTAACGGCACTGAAATACAATGTGGAAAATTCTAGGTTCTTATTTAAGTTCACTGGAAAGGATGAAGAAATCAACCTTCTAGGCGATGGGACAGAGAAGGCTGAGTTTGGAGAGTGGTCATGGATGTCACCGGAGCAAGTTGTTGAATTTGTAAGTGGACCTTTTGACGATTGAAGTTTCTCCTAAAACAAATTAAGGCTCTAATTTGACTTTTATCCATAATCGTCTCTACAGGCAGTGGATTTCAAGAAGCCTGTTTACAAGGAAGTTTTATCTGTTTTTTCTCAATATTTCCTGTAGGGAAACTGACCATTTCTGAAGGGTGAAGTTCAAGAGGTCTGTTTATCTAAAACCCCATTAGATATGCAGTGTTTTGCTACCGCTCTATAATCAAACATATATATTGTCTTTTTGGTATGAAGGAATATGTTTTCCACAGAAAATGATTTCCAAGAAAATAAGTACTCCCTCTGTTTCAATTTATGTGAACCCATTTGACTGGGCACGGAGTTTAAGAAAAGATAGAAGACTTTTGATCTTGTGGTGTAAAATGAGGCACCTTTATTTTGTGTGGCTATAAATCATTGCATAAAGGTAAATTGTTTCCAAATAAGGAAAGTGGTCATTCTTTTTGGCACGGACTAAAAAGGAAATAGATTCACATAAATTGAAACGGAGGGAGTAGTTTTCTTACTTATTTTCCGGTGTTTGGTTGGTGACTCAGAAATATTTTTTAGTGTTTGCCTGTTTGATAGGTGATTAGAAAACATTTTTTATTGCTTTGTTGTAAGGAGAAAAATATTTTTCCCAAGTATTACAAAAATAGCTCCTCACTACCCCTACCCCACCAAACCTGATATAGCTAAATATGCATTGCATGTTCACCATGAGTTTAGTCATTCGTCCCTAGAGATGAGAGATGAAAGAACTGAAACAAAAAAGATCAGCAATGAACTAACAATAAAACAAAAAGATACGCATGAACTAAATAGTCTCACTCTAATCTAGTATGAATGGGAGTCTTGGAGCAACAGTAAAGTTGTCCCAGTATGACTTATAGGTCCGCGTTCGAGCCGTAGAAGCAGCCATTAATTCTTGCATTAGGGTAGACTCTCAACATCACATCCTTTGGGTATTGGCCCTTCCCTGGACTTTGTATGAATACGAGATGCTTTGTGCACCAGGCTGTACTTTTATTGTAAACCAGAACCAACCCATTACTATTCACCAAGCCTTAAAACAACAAAATAGAAAGATAGAAAACTTGATGTACAATAAGATGGAAGGATTATAACCCTCAGGGGTTGGCCTGGTGGCACTTGACTTGAGCCTTGGGGTTTGCTCCCTTTCAAGGTCTCAAGTTCAAAACTCACTGGGTGCAAACAATTTCTGAGGGCCATCGGACTGGGTAAAACCTGAATTAACCGTGGTGTACTTGCGGGAAACTCATTGCCGAGGGCCTGTGCACCCACGGAATTAGTCGGGGCTCGAAGAGACTCGGACACCCGGTGCAAAATAAAAAAAAAATAAGATGGAAGTATTATTGCAGGTTGCGAATTAAGCAAGAACACAACCTTCCATATGGTAAAAGTAGCATCTAGTGGGAATTATCACATTATGCACAAGTTCATGAGTGCCACCCACAAGGTGTACCGTGCTGTACATAGTCTTCCAAAACCAACATTGTGGAAACCATTTTCCTTTCCTATATGTATAAAGTGCTTAGGATAGTAAATAGTTTAGAATAATATCAGTAGACCCAAATGGATAAATAGATTTTTGATGGAGACTGAGAAGGAAAAATTAGACAACCAATGTGGCTACAGCAGATCAAACAAAAGAGCAAAATGAAAAACTATAATACTATTGTCAACCCCATCAATTTCTTCTAACCGATACAACCATTTGCAATTGGGCCATGAGAAATTAGTATAATCACGTAGTCAAAAATTGATGTATTTAGTGTTGCTTACATTTTTCTAACTTCTAGTCCACAACTTGCGGAATTCTGTTTCTTTTGCCATAAGCTCCTTAGCCAACATTCATTCTACACCAATAATCAAAAGCTATGGCTAAGAACTCTTCCTCTAAACCTTCAATTGTCATAGTTTCGTTGTGCGACCTTGTAGCATATGGTAGACTATCAACTATTTTATTTAATGATGGCTACCACTTCTCGAGCTTTATTTATATGCTACGGACCTCATCATGTGCATTAGAAGAATGACTTTGTTTACGTATTGCTTTAACTTGAGAAGTTTCATTTGAACTTGACGACACATCCTTAATGTTGGATGGTCTTTAAATGGTATTAACGTTACTTTTCTCCAAAGTACAGTTTAAGTCTTTATCATTAAATGACTTAGCGCAATCGCCTTAGCTCGATTGTTCCTCCAAACAAGAGACATTTCTTCAAACATTTCAATCTTTTTGTTGATGGATTTCTCATGAGTAAGATTGGCCTATATTACAATGAAAAAATAATAATAGTATTAACCAAAATTGAATTCAAGCATATAAGATAAGTGAGAAATGAATAGAACGAAGTCTTTTGTTTTGACTATACCTGAATATGGAGTGCATAGACTCTAGAACAATTAGTAGTCATCTTCAAGTTATCTTCCAATCCAAGATTTAACTTCTTTTTGTTTTGTTTAGTAGAGTTTGCATTGTATTCCATGTGCTTACCGTTTTAAGATATATTATCTTGATGGTCAGGTAAACATTCATTTCCAAGTTGTTGCTTAGTGGCATCTGAAACACGCTTGAACGAGATGACCAATTCCTTCACCTCATCAGCTAGGATCTCCAGTATCAAATATTGCATTCGTTTTGTTGCCAACTTGCCATTTAACAGGATGCCCCTATGTTCACTGTTTATGATAAGCGTTTTACATAGAAGAATGGTTTACAAGAAGTTGCATTTTGGAAGAATATGTGTAAACATCGTACTTCTTGTGAATGTCCTGAAAGAAATTTACGAACTTGTTTATATTGTGAGAGAGTTCCTACTAGATACTACTGTTAACCATGTTAAGTGAGACAAAGGAGGTTGTCCTAATTGGGGTTTTCTTCTCGTAGAAGGAAATTACAAATCTCTTATATTTGGCTAGTCCATTTTCTTGTAGGAAAAAGTTTGGAGTTATTTAAATTGAAGATCTGTCCTTCTCGTTCAGGAGCATCCACAATGTAGTCATATGTGGTTTGAGAGTCGTGTTTAGGGGTAGAACTTTACAGAATAAGTGTTAGTGTGTTACTTGTGTTTGCCTCTTTTTGAGGTGATTCTCTTGATATTTTGTACTCTCTTTTAATATAGTGGATTGCTCATCTCCATCGTGGACGTAGGTTAGTTGACCGAACCGGTTATATATTTGTGTCTCTTTTGGTATTTCTCTTTTGTTGTTGGATTTATCATCGTTCAAGATTTGTTTTGCTAGCTCACATGACACCTAATTTTTTCTGTCCTAATAATGAGCGGATCCTTTTTGTTTCAATTGCTATTTCATTGCTATTCCCCCCCCCAAACCCACCCCCACCCACCCACCACACTTATTTTTCTCTCATTTCTTGCTGTAAATGACTTGAGTTATCAATATGCAATGCAAAGAATATTAGCTGTATCAGATTTGGTGAGCGAATAGGTGGAGGAGCATTAGAAACTATTTTTGTTATATTAATAGGAAAATATTTTTCGCCGTACAGACCCAACATTGGAAATATTCTCTATTCACCAACCTTATTATAATTTTATTTTTATTTTTGGAAAAAATATTTCTCACCAACCAAATGCTAAAAGATAAGAAAACAACTAATTTTTTGAAAGGTTTTTCTGAACATCAAACACATATCTCGTTCTTCCTTTTCTTCAATATTCCAATGGAGGATTACTTCACTTGATCTATAAGAGTGGATTTTGTACATGACATTTCGCCATATATTTATTGGTTTCTAAAATTTGGGAACCCAAAACCCTCCCTCCAAGTCAATACTAGTCATATTTTGCTCCCTTTGACACACTTGCTCTGGACGTTTTCAAATTCTCACATATTTTTTAAGGAAAAAGACAGTACACTACTTGACCAAGATCATTTTCCTGTGATGCTTAACAGGTTTTATTTGCCTTTGCTGCTACCAATATAAACGAATAATTGCTGGTTCTGTAAACTTGTTCTAGACTTCTAGTGTGTACAAAGTAAAATCACATTGAAAAAAAATATTTGGGTTTATCAAACTACACATTTTACCTCACTAAAAACAAATACTCAATAAATTTGCACCAATAGTGTAGTTTAAAATATTACTCTTTTATGAGTGAATACAAAATTGTTTCCCAAAGCAAAACAATAAAGGCAGATAATTTTTTCGAGACATAGAACTAATATATGAAGATCAATCATAAATATAAATTTTAGCTATCTATTTTAAGTAAAATGTTCCAATGATATTCACCTTCATCATAATTACTAAATATGCAATACTATATCTCGGAATTACTCCTAATCTTTAAATCCCTATAGATAAATAAGATTTTGATCATTCATTTGTTAAAGAATTTTAAAGATTGCTATTGCCAATCAGGAAATTTGACACATGAACCTCGCACATTGGGTGTTATGTGTTTTGGATGACTAATCGGGCGCTTGAGGTGTAAGCCTCACATAACTTAGCCTCACAGGTGAGCCTAGGAGCATTTTGGTTGTCCACTCCTAGGGGCGAGGCTCGAGTAAGTCCCAAAATAGCCTTATAAATCTCTTAAACTTAGAATAACCGGCATATATATATTAATCAATGTATAATCTATGTATACCGGCTAGAAAATATAAATAATAAATCTGCTATTTGTGTAAGGATCCCTTAAAACATTGGGGACCATATCATAACAATTCAGAATTCAATATTTATGTACGATTATAATAATTTAATTTAATTTAATTTGTAGTAATACTTTTAGTTTACGGTTGTAGAAGCAATGAATCAATATATACTCTCAAACTATCCTTTGTTGTATTACACAAACTCTGATCATTCAAATTCAAAAGTATAACATGACCAACATGATAACAGAATGATACTTACTAGCAATTCTACTTATCATCAAAGATATCTGAAAGCCAATAAAGGGAGGGAATGTTGTTTTAAAACTGGACATGGCCAAGGCATATGACAAGGTTGACTGGCATTACCTGTGTAGCTTAATGAAGAGATTGGGCTTCTCAAATAAATGGGTCAATATAATATACAATCACATCTCTAGTAATTGGTATTCACTGATAGTTAAATGGGCAAAGGTTTGGCTTCTTCAAATCACAAAATAGTTTAAGACAAGGCGACCCGATCTCACTTTCTCTGTTTGTGTTAAGTGCTGAACTCCTCTTGGTACTGCTAAATAACAACAACAACACTTGTCCAGTATAATCCCATAAAGTGGGGTCTGAGGAGGGTAGTACGTACGCAGACTTTACCCCTACCCTAAAAGGCAAAGAAGCTATTTCCAATGGACCCTCGGCTTAGGATCTATAATGCTAAATGAGTTACACAATAGAAGAAGATACACAAGATTCTATATGTCTAAGCTCGGACCACAAGTAAACCATCTGGCCTTTGCCGATAACATAATCCTTTTCACAAGTGGGCGCAAAAAACCCCTACAATTGGTGATGAAGACTTTGAAAGTATATGAAGAAACTTCTGCGCAAAAGATAAATAAAGACGAGAGTTGTTTCATGCTGAAAATTGCAGCCTCACTGAATGCGGCCAATAGAGTCAAGAATATAATAGGGATGCATTACAAGAAGTTTTCAACAAAGTACCTTGGGTGCCCCCTGTTTGTGGGAAGACAGAAAATCGCCTATTTCACAAACTTAGTGTACAAGGTGACAAGTAGAGTTAAAGGATGGCAGACAAACTACTTTCTACAGGAGGGAAAGCCATACTAATAAGACATGCTCTACAGGCTGTGCCAATACACTTGCTCGCAACTATGAATCCACCAAAAGCGGTTCTCACACAGATAGAAATGATCCTTGCTAATTTTTTCTGGAGAGGGGCAGATGGGAATGATAGTGAACAAGGTGACAAGTTGTGCTTCCCCTATTCTGAAGGAGGAGCTCACTTTCGTAGCCTACAGGACATCAATGATGCATTTACGGCCAAAACATGGTGGAACTTAAGAACAGAAAACTCATTATGGAGAGTGTTCATGCTAGAAAAGTATTGCAAAAGAAGGCACTCAGTTATGGCACATTGAAGGTCAGGGCAATCCATCACCTGGAAGTCTCTAAGTGAGATCAAGAAGAAAGCGGAGCAAAACATTATTTGGATAGCAAATGAAAGGGAACATTTCTTTCTGGTTCGACAATTGGACAAAACATGGCCCTCTATATAAACTTCTACCCAATGGAATAAATCCAAAAGATATTCTACTCAAGGATATACTAGAGTGAGGTACATAGAAATATGATGCAACGGAAATAGAGATCCTAATCCCAGTTAAAAATATAGTAGAGCAGCATCACATAATGCTATCACCAGGGGTGCCAGATAGAGTTATATGGGCAGCAAGCTCGACGGGGAAATTCTCGGTGACCTCAGCTTGGGAAAGCCTTAGAGGAAAAATCAACTGAGTTCAAATAACAAAACATGGAATAAACATGTGCCATTAAAATGGCATTCATGACTCTAAGAGACAGAGTTCCAACTGATGAAAGAGTTTGGATACAACCTTCAGGCGATATGGTATTGCTACCAACCCCACTCAACTGAATTAGAAACCATTGAACATCTTTTTTGATAAGGGCCGGCTTGGCTCAGCGGTAAGCTTGCTTGCCGTGGTGTGTTAGGTCGCGGGTTCGAATCAGCCTCTCTGCAAAGCAGGGGAAGGCTGCCTAGAGTATTCCCTTCCCCAGACACCCACGAAGTGGGTATTGAACTGGGTCGGCCCTTTTTTTTGAACATCTTTTTTGTTCTGGTACATTTGCCCAAGGTGTATGGAAAAGGTTTGCTGACCCTTTTGGCATAACAATCAGTGGTGTTCCGCTTAGCCAACTAGTGCATAACTGGTGGAGTAAAAATGGCGTGTAGTAGCCACTAATTAAGGGTGTCTTTAATTTTTATCCACTAATTATAATGCACAGCAAAAATAGCCACTACTAAGAGAAAAAAAATAATTTTACAATTTCTTCCTTTCTTTCACTTCCACCCTCCTTCTGCTTGAAAAACAAGGTGAGTTTTGTTCATACACAACAATGAAAAAGTTTCCAAATACTATCATTCGAAGCTTCTCCTCTCTCCTTATTGCTTATTCTTGTTAAATTATAAATCCCACTACCCCCCCCCCCCCCCCAACTAAACCCCTTCTTCTAAAATAACTACCCTAACTTGTCCATTGATGGTTCAGTTCATAGTAATATATATGTAGCACGTGGCATCCTTTCAAATTCAGTATTTTTTTCTTTATTATTTTACATTTCATAAGAACCCAAAAACTGTAAACTTGTCACTAGGCCATTTATTTGTCTGCTTGGAGGAACTTAGTAGACATGTTTGATATATTCTTTGGGATTTATAATTTAACGAGAATCAACTGCTTTCAAATTCAGTTACATTACATATAAAGTAATATGCTTATATA
>JASVEL010004231.1:0-49922 GCA_032618575.1 Nicotiana noctiflora
TATGTATATTTTATTCATTGTCAGTTCTTGGTAAATTATAGGAGTACCAAAGTAACTTGAAACCACATTGTTAACATCTGTCAATGACAATATTCATTTCAATCCATCACACAAATCCGTAGCAATTTGATTGGACAAAATTTAAAAAAGAATTAATTACTTTTGAAACTGACGGTCTAAAATAATTCATACGCATTTATGTGGCCCTTTATCATCTCGTAAAATAAGAACTCTAAAATAAAACTATTTCTAAATATAGAAATTGTTAAATGAGATATAAAACAAGGGGTAGTACAGAGTTTTTGTTTAAGTTTATTCTGAAACTAACTTTAAAACGTGGTGTCGCAATTTAAGTTATATACACGGTAATGATTTCAATTACGTTATACTGTGTTCGCTTTTATTTGATATATATACTAAAAATAAATTTTTATTTTTATTAAATACTTTAAACATATCAAGACAAATATAATTATTTTCCCCGTTTTAAATTATTTTCTCAAACCTAATAAGTAAAATATATATCAATTAATATGGGTATCAATTGATAAATTATACCCTGAACAGCAAATTACTTATCATTTATTCTAATTAATGCTATTAAATAGACTATCTTCAATTACCTGATTGTGTAAATACTCGGTGCATAGAACCTAATTTCTTTTTTTACTTCCTCTAGACCATTCAAGCTGAAGATAATGAAGTTGGTGAAGCCCACCGGAGACTCGCCGGCATTTCGCCGGAGAAGTGATTGTAAGAGAGATTGAGCTCAAACAGATTCGAGATGTTTCTCTGTACGCCGCCGGAGAACAGATTTGCCGGTGATTTGTCCATAATGCTGGTTGCCGGAACCATAAAAGATTTGTCAAGTTCGAGATTTCCGGCTGAATTTGGCCGGACAATCCACCTTTGTTTCAATCTCATTTCTTTCTTAAGGTTTCACTCTCTCCATTATCGAAATCCAACCAAATAAACTCTGAATCGATAATAGGATTTGAAATTTGGTACATTTGTTTCCATTATATTAGTGAAATTATTTACCAGTAGGTAATTTTGATCCCTGAGTTACATGCATTATTTTATTTTGTGTGCTTCTGTTATTTATCGTATCACACTTAACCTTAAATCAAATGAAATTAATTTTTTTTACCCGGGCGATACTATTATGTGACAATACTTCTTTATTTGAGGTTTGAACATTACCACCTCTTCCTATCCGACTTTAAGCAAACGCTTTCGTACAAAGACATTTTTAGAGAAGTATTTTAGATAGGTACGTAATAATTAGTGTTTTGACTGAATCATTTGAGATGTCTTTCTTTATTAGTTTTAGAAACAGTTCTAGTTGACTAATTATCCAATAAAGTACATCTTTAGGCTGTGTTTGGTATAACGAAAAATGCTTTCTTGGAAAATAAGTAGTAATCTTATTTATTTTTTTGTGTTTGGTACGCAAATTAAGAAAAATAATTTTTCAAGAGTATTCATTTAGATATAATAAACATAAAGTCATAAACTCTCAAACTAACAACTCTCCAGACCCATAAATTTCATAAAGTTTCGAACCGCTAAACGTTCAAAACTACAAAATTTTGAACCCGTAAATTTTATAATTTGTAAAACCATAACCTTCCAAACACATAAACCTCCGAATTTATAATTTTGGAACTTGTAAAATTTTAAGACTTTAAATAATAAAATTAAAACTGAAAAATATATTTAATTTTTTTTCGAGGGAGGGGGGAACGTCGGGGGGGCAGGGGCAGTAAAACAAAAAAATAGAAATTTAAATTACAAAAAAAGGTAAAAAAAAATTGTGAGGGAGGGAGGGGTAGGTGAGGTAGGTGGTGGATGACATAGAAAAATGAAAAAAAAAATAAAAATTTAAAATTACAAAAAAAAAAAAAAAAAAAAAAAAAAAAAAAAATCAGGGAAGGGGCTGGAGAGGTAGTAGGGTAGTGGTAACAGATAAACTGAAATTTGAAAAAAAAAACTTTTTTTGAGGGGTAGAGTGGGTGGGTTGGTGGGAGTGAGGAAGGTTAAAAAGGAGCTTTGGAAAATATTTTCACTTTTTTTTATAAGGAAAACATTTTCCTCCAATTGGAGGAAAATGAATATGTAAAAAAAATATTTCCCAAAATATTTAAGCTAACCAAATATAAAAAAATAAAAAAATATTTTTTTTCATACCAAACATACCCTTAGTGTCAATTAGAGAAACATGATACATAAACTCAGTTTCATATAAGCATTATTTAAATAAATAAATGCTTTTAAATACCTACTATGAAAGACTTTTATGTTTTCAAATTTTCTTTCAATAAAAAGTACTATTAAATGTAAGAGTTACCATTAGCCGCTTTTAAGCATGTTCACAATATATTTATATTTTTAATATATTTAAAGATTAAGCAAGTCACCCAAACTTCAAAACTAAGTATAAAAAAAAATTTATTTTCAAAAAGAAAATCACTTTTTTCGAAATCAAAATTTGGACATAAAATTTTCAATTTTCACTCGAAAGAAGAATTTTGAAAATTTACAAAATTTTAAAAAACTTCAAAAAGCCATTTTTCAAAATTTTCACTAACCCAAAATTATATTCATATCCACACAAAACTCTTATTTTAAACAAACTATCACTTGAAAAAAAAAATCTTCTTTTTTTTTGGGGGGGGGGGGAGAATTTTGCAATTCTTATATCCGAACGTGTATCACAAATATTGAATTGCTAATTAGAAATTCAATATAGGTCTCCTGAATTTCTAAACAGTTAATTTAAACACAAAACTAATACTCAACTCCATCTCTCATCTCTTAAAATCCATGATTTTCCCCCTATCGCACACCTCGATTGCAGAATTAAATCAGCACACATCAAAGTCATCCCGGATCCGTAATGAGGCCAAATGTAGATAGCAAACAATTCAACCGTAAAACAAAGGATTCGAGATTAGACCAAGAAAAAAAATCTTGACCAAGTGATTGACAAAATTTTCCAGTAGTCTGTCCCTCTAGGCTAATTAGGCAAAAGAAACATACACAAAGCACACATTGTTCCAGACTCGCAAAGTTCCAGCAAAACATACTACAATTCCATATCAATAACAGTAAGTCAGTAACTAGGCTATGATTAAAAGAACAGCAAATAAGATAAAAGCAACTAAGTCATGAGAAAGCAGCACATTAAAGATCTAACTACAAGCTTCAAAAACCAAGAGACGCCGAATGGCAAGAACACCTATCTAGTATTTTCACAAACCCAGATAAAAACAGATAACAGCCAAAAAGATAATACCCCCTAATAGTAAATACTGCAAAGCTCATGGACCTGATCTACGCAATTCTTCTGCTCCATGTGCAAAGTGGCACCTTTCTCCAAAAGTGCATGACCCTTTAGCAAAGTTCTCACAAATTTTTGTTTTGAAGTTACTTGTTGCAGTGGAGCTGGGATTCTTCATCATGGGTGCTGCAGATTTTGCTGTAACGCTCTGAATAAGCTCGCGAACCATTTGACTGGCTTGTCCAATCTGATCAATTGTACCTTCAAGTTCTATATTCCTCAAGTTAGGATCCGACTCATGATCCCTAATGGAAAATTTGGCTCCAGTCACACGGCTTATTTGCTTTGAGTTGACACCGCCTTTTCCAATAATGGGTCCCGCAAGAGAGGCATCTACACTGATCTTAGCAGTCGCAGAAGACCCAAAGCTGGCAGCTGCTCCAAAGCCTGCAGGAGTTGTCTCTGGTCGACTACCATACCTTCCATGAGTCTGGTACATACCACGGGACTCCTCGTGCAATGGAGCCATTGGCTTGCCGAGCTCCCACTCACCATGGGCAAAATTACATTTGTCACCAAATTTGCAACCTTCAGCGGTGTTGAATTTGTTGCAGAGACGAGTCTTAACAGCTGGAGGAGATGATCCATCAGGGAAAGACAGTGGAGCTATTGAATTTCTAGAAGCTGCTGGAAGAGCTGGGTTGCTGCCAAGCATTTGAGTTACAGCTTTAAGGCCTCCAGCCACATAATGCAAGAAGTGGCATCCTTCCCCAAATGGGCATCCCGAAGTACTGCAGAAGAATCAAATCAATACATTAATTCAACTATTAAGTTGGAAAAACAAAGTTGCCATCATGAACCATTAGAGTCGAGCTTATCAGCAAGAAGATCAATAACAGCGAAAGCCCAAGTCATACAGCAGCTCCCAGTTCCTTCACATATCTTGAATATGGCTCGATCTTTTAATTTCTTGATTAAGGCGTTTGACAAGCAAAACACTCTACAAACCCTCTTTGTTATCATAAAAGACCATGATATCCAACTAAAATCTCCAAAACTCAAACTCTGATACATTAAGAAACACAAAAAACAACACATTGCAGGACTCATTTACACTGTTAATTGCACATTACTACTCAAAATAACAAGTCCTTAGAGCTCTTTTGCCTGTCAACTTTTAAAATTGCCCAACACTTGCTTATCAACAGGAAAGAAAGTTGATAAGAATCAAAAACTCACATGAATCAAAAAGAGATCAAGCATGTCTTTTTACTAGACAAGAACCAATTAATTGTGAAGTAACATGCTCACATATTTCTTGAAATCCACACATTGCATATTCACTTCTGCACGAAAAGTTGACAAGAAATACAAAATACTAAAATAAACTGAGCACAAATCTTCTAGCAATTTATCCAGAAAGATGATATCTCAAAATATCGTTAGTCACTTTCACATGACACCGTTTCAAGGACCGGTCAAACTTTAGCCTATTAAAAATATTTTACAGCTTGGGGCATCAGGGAGGCAGTGGAAGGTTGGAACAATTGGAAAGTTGACAGGACCATCAGGAAGGTCAGGAAGATGATCCCAACAAGATTTTCTGGTGGCTTTGGCAAGAAGGGAATCGCAGATGGTTTGATGGCATTTCAACTCCTATCCATACTCTCAAAGCCAAATGTCTCGTGCACCTATTTAGTTGGAACTCTCTAACCCAGGTTAGCCCAGTTATGTGTTTACCTTTGTTTTTGTGGTTAGCTCCCTGAGCAGAATAAGGTTTTTTGTTGTAAGGGAGCCAACTCATCGCTTTTTTGTAGCTTTGCATCTTCATGATCCCTGCAATGAAGGATCTTGTTTCATCAAAACTATTTTACAGCTTAAAGGATGAAGAAAGGACAATTCTCATAGCTAAATGCTCGAAAAGCTGGCTAAACCTAACCTAGTATAAATCACCACAACCCAAACAAAAAAGAATTGGGGACAAGGAGTTTTTGTTTCCTTTTGAAACTTCTCTCAAATGGATAAGGGTTTTTTCTTTTCATAAAAGTTAAAACATACTTTACATTTTTATTTTTTTTTATAAGGTAAAGAATTTTATTAATGTTCATTCTCTCGGCGAAACACCGTATACAAGTAGTATATCAAAAAGTAGAGACACCTACACCAAAATATGGTTCTCTACAAATGTAACCTACTCGTCTATAGGAACAAGGACCTCATGGGTGCACCAAAAAGAAACTAGAAACAAGAGGCTACCCTTCATCTGTGTAAACTCGCTATCGACCCCTTCACACGTTGTCCTATTCCTGTTCTTCTACACAACAAACATCAGAACTAATGGGGCTATATCCCATTCCCTGGGTCTTCTCTTTCTCCTTTTGAAACTCCAGCTCTGCAATGCCCCCTTTACTGAACTCAGTATAACCACTGTAATCCAAACCAATTCAGAACCTCCCATCAGACTTTACAGTTAAAAGACCATCAACATACAATGGCAGCTAAAATTAGAAACTAATGATCTTCGTATAACGATCAACATCCACAGGCAGCCAAGAAAACAGAACGTAAATCATCTTGGTCTAAATTAAATGGCTCGGGTGTCCCCTGCATAAGAAAGAAAACACTTTGCAACAAAAAGCATTGATATTATCTCACTGACATCTCATCTCCTTGAAGAACCTCTGTTCATATCACCTCAAAGGAAAACGAAACTTAAGAGCCAACAACCAAAATTTATTCCTTGAGACAAATCTCCAGCCATGAACCAAAAGCAACAGTGATTTATTGACACCAGTACACCAAAATGACAATCATCACCGATATGGTCTTTTTCCACCACTATCACAAAAATGTCGCTTCTTCACATAGTATCTATGAATGCGTCCTCATTCCAAGTCTCCCGTAAATGTATTACTACGTGAAATAACCATACAGATTTTATAAACTATTATAATAGTCTGAGTGTAGCAAGAGAAATGTAATATCCGGTGTGTTGAGCGATCATGACCACAATTTCAGAATGGAATAGAACAGCGAATCAGATGTATACAACTTTTGTAACCATAAGCTGGTTTACAAATTTCCAGGAAAATCTTACCCTCAATGTTGCACTTTTCTCCACAAATCCACATCTAAGTATTCGTCCAACTAAATAAAAACTTTCAACTTGGGAAAGACGATTCATAAACCTCGGATACAATGAAGTTAGTGTTTAAGATCTAAGAATTCCTCACCCATAATTCATAACAATCTAATTCTCTCATACATATCACCAAACACTTCCTTTTATGATCATCCAAACCACTTCTTGTTATAGTTCCAACATTCATAAAGTATTCAGAAATGACAGAAGAATATCAATTTCGTGTTACAAGCACAGCCTGTCCAATTCCACTCGACTTTTTGTTTAAATAACTGAACGACAAGGAAATTGAGATCAACGGTACAGACTCCAGTTGGAGGGGAAATTCCTCAAATAAGAAAAACATTGCAATTCTAAGACTACTCAATGGAGAAGGTTTCCCACTATGGTATCATGGTATGCTTTATGCACCAAGGAGGGGGGAATTGAGTATCTTTTTCTAATAAGTGGAACGAGGAATTGAATATCGAAAACGTCATTTCATTCCCATTCTCAGAGTTACTACGCAATTGTAAATTAAATTTAAATACCAAACTTTTGAGTGCAATCATATCATAGGTAACATAACAAGCAGATGTTTGGTTTCAGATTGACCAAAATTGACTCTTCGGACTTGTCAGATTGTCAGTAGCAAGTTCCAGAATTGCACCACAAAAGATTACCTATTTTCTTCTCTATGCACAACCTGTTCAACAAAGCAAGATACAGAGCTTATTGCTATGAAGCAACCAAACATTTTATACACAATCAGCCGACTAGAAGAAACTGGTGACGTTTCTATCTTTTGAATACACCCATCAATTCTAAGGCATCTGAAGGGAATCACTTAACAAGTGTCATGAGAAGATAACTTATATGGAAAAAAATAATGAAGTAACGGAAAAGAAGGCAGGGATTCTTATTTCAATAAATGAAAATTGTATACAAGCTTCTCTTCGACGCACACTAGCTATTTCTTCACTGCCTTTCGGTTGAAAGATCCTATTCACCAACCCCCCGGCCCCAGAAGGATCTAAGGTGAACCAAAAATTTTATGTTTGCTTACAATACACCAGGCTGCTTCTTTCTATTCGACTTTTGGTCTAAATAACTGAATTGAAAGAAAACTAAGGTGGAAAAGTCTGCATACAAACTTTAGTTGCAAGGTAAATTCTTCAAACAACAAAAATACCTGATAAGACTCGAAAGAAAAGGTTTTCCCAGATATCAATCATGGCATTATAATGCACCAGAAAGGGGATAAAAGAGGACTTGAAGATCTAAAATGCCATTTCACTACTTCCCCAGCATTGCCACATAAGTGAATAAAGTTTAAAGACCAATTACGGTGTGATCACTGATCATATCTAGCATCTACAGAGAGAAATGTCATAACCATCAAACATTCATTTTTAGAATACTACAATTGACTCTTCGCAATTGTCAGAGTATCTCCAAGATCAACAAGTTTCAGTTAAAACAGAATCAGAGAAAACATGCTCAATAGCAAGATTCAAAACTGCACCTACCGATTTTTCTATTCCTAACAGTTCAACAAATACAAAGATACAAAGTGTATTGCTATGAAGCAACCAAACATCTTATACACAATCAGCCAACTAGAAAAAAATGAGGTCCTCCCTATCTTTTGATGAAAGATATCAACCATGCACTTTACCAATCCGGACAACTTCAAGTTTGAATTTCCTACCGCTTCACAATTTACTGAATGAGAATAACAATCATCTAACCAGAAGAATCCCACTTAGTAGGGTCTGGGGAGGGTAGTGTGTACGCAGACCTTACCCCTACCCTGGGGTAGAGAATCTGTTTCCAAATAGACCCCGGCATCCTTCCCTCCAAGAACTTCCCACCTTGCTCTTGGGGAGACTCGAACTCACAACCTCTCGGTTGGAAGTGGGGGTTGCTTACCATCAATGAATTTCCTACCGCTTCACAATTTACTGAATGAGAATAACAATCATCTAACCAGAAGAATTTGGTAATATTCTCCTTCCAAAAAATAATATGCATCTGGGATCTTTCTTATCAATGACTGAAGGGAATTTCTCTGCACATAGCATAATTCACCAAAACAGCCACAGAAGAAATATATTGAAACGTGGTACCTGGTTCATGTCATACATGTACTCTTCAATAGGCCCAAAACAAGGCACCAGTAAATTCTTCTCACAGTTTGGTGCCTGTAGCAGAGAAAAAGCCAGAGCTTATTACTTCTGTCTCAATTTAGTCACTGATAAAGTAGGGACACTTCTGAAGCTCTTTTAGACCACCCTCTAATCATACAAGTAAATCCAACTATTATATCCAATTTCATCTATGCTTTAACCAGCTCCATAGCAAAAGCAGAATCTCAAACTATCAATCAAAGTTCTGTTTTCAAGTTACCAGCTAAACTAACCAGCGTCCTACTTAATCATCCACCCTAAACATCTTTTCAGATTTCTTGCGCCTTCAAACAAAGGCTTTAAGCTCATAAAATTGCTGCAAACTTGCAATCATAGCATATATGCAATATAACCAATTATGTATAACTTCATAAAACTCCACTAGTTATATGACTCTGTGTTATACTCTTCAATCTTCAGAAGCATCATGTGTAACAACCAACCTTTCCTGATTTAAACATAAAATGGATCCCAGACCTCTGCATTATGACGTACTAATACAATGACAACTTAGGGCTCTTTTCTATCTCTAAAATCTAAACGAAGGCAATCATAACCCCTTTTTCCAACAGAGAAACAGCCACATAGGTAAAAGACCCTAGAATCAAATCAGACTATATTTGAGTTTTTGAAAGAATCTGCATAGGATGGTTGGTTGACTTTTACAGCAAAACAGGCTATGACAACTAAGCAAAATGGAAGTTGTTTTTCACCAGCGACAGCTTCAACTAAAACTGCTGCTCTGACCAACGGGGTTACATCCAAACATGCAGATAGAGATTTCACAGGTAATATTTTTAAAGCAACAATTTCTTTTGATAAAAAAGAGAGAACAAAAAAAAATTATCAGCAAATTATAACCTTTTTGATATTTTTTTTTTTTTTGATGAGATAAGTTGCTTCACTGCAAGCATCAAGAAGATGCAAAAGTTACAAGGATATAACCTTTTTGATATGTAAGGTGAATTATCAGCAAGATTATATCAATGACACTCTTCTAACAATGCAGTGCATGCTACCATTAGAAAAAGGGCATCTATAATCCAACATGAATATAGCCTCTAACCAAAAATAAATTTTGACCAATAACATCTTTGATAACTATTTTAAACTCATGATCACATTACATGGCTTAACCATACAGATATGTTTGATGACTCTGACCTCACAGTCTCTTGCACAATTAACTTTACTTGATATAAACAGAGCAGCGTCCTATCCTAATCTTAAAACATTTCTTCAGTCCACATGATTTCTTCTAGTAACTTGACTCATCAAGGATAGGATAACTATTTTAAACTCATGATCACATTGCATGGCTTAACCATACAGATATGTCTGATGACTCTGACCTCACAGTCTCTTGCACAATTAACTTTAGCCACTTGATTTAAACAGAGCAGCATCCTATCCTAATCTTAAAACATTTCTTCAGTCCACATGATTTCTTCCAGTAACTTGACTCATCAAGGAGAACTGAACATATGCGCCAAACCGTGTAGTTCGCCATCGTATATGACGTAATTCTCGAATTAGGCATTATTATGTATACTGGCAAGATTATATCAATGGCACTTTTCTAAAACATTACAAATTTAGGAAAACTTCAGTTCATGCTACCATTTAATAAAGGCCATCTGTGATCAAGCATGACCATATCCTCCAACCAAAAGTACACCTTTGACCAATAAAATATATGATAACTATTTTAACCTCATAATCTCATTTAAAGCTTAACCATGTAAATACATCTGAAATCACATTCATCCTGCACAATTAACTTAATGCCTCTTAACATAAACCATAGATCTCAAAAACCACAGAGCACCCCTTAATCCTTTCTTCAAACATTTCTTCAGTCCACATGATTTTTTCTAGTAACTTGACTCATCAAGGAGCACTGAACATATGCTCCAACTTTGTACTTAGGCTATTTTTTCTTTTTCTTTTATTTATGACCGAGAAACTGTGATCCGTCTAAGGAAAACCCTTTGGGCCAACAGCATCCTTCAAAACTTGGGGATAATGGGCTCGCCCCTCTACCCTTCTTCACTTAAAAATCAGGCTTAGTTCGCATGGCGCAGGCCTCGAACATGTGACTTAAATCACAAATCCCTCAACCTTTGCCACTTGAACTAAACCCTTGGGGCTTCGGTATCTTATATGACGTCTCTCATCATTTTGAGTTCCTCTCCATCTTTAAAATAACTGATCAATCAAATAAAATAAAGAAATGTCCTTTTGTGAATTTACACAAAAGGCCAAAAACTAAATGGTGCCTAATACTACCAATAGAGATATATCAAGCCTCATCTTGTAGATAGAAATAGGTACATCAAAAGAATCAAGTTAACCAATGAATTTATTTATTTCCAACCAACAGGTAGGGATCACATTACTTTGGATGGTATATCTTGGTGTCAAACAAACTATATACAAGTTACCGTGAAACCAAAGAAAATGTTTTTCCTTTGAGGTTACCCCATCCATTCATAAAACTCTTTGAAGAAATAGTTCTCTTAACTAGTTAGCCAGAAACATTCCAAGAACCGGGAACCCTTAAGCAATTGAGACATAGTAGGCCAAGAGGAGAAGGCTTAGAACGAACGAATTAGCATAATGGAGTGGGAAGGCAGCTAGAAAAAGTCACATGAGACGCATGAACACTCTTGAGATTCGAGAAGGTTCAAGATTTTATCACTTGGACATGCTTGAGACAGTTTTAACCAAACATATTTTATGGGATGAAGTATGCACTCTTATCTCTTAGATTTGGTGATTCATGGAGTCTTTAAATATATATATACATACACACACATATATGTGTGTCTTCGAGGCCCGACTAATCCCGGGGGTGCACAGGCCCTCGGCAAGGAGTTTCCCGCAAGTGCACCACGGTTAATTCAGGTTTTACCCAGTCCGATGGCCCTCAGAAATTGTTTGCACCCGGTGGGTTTCGAACTTGAGACCTTGAAAGGGAGCAAACCCCAAGGCTCAAGTCAATTGCCACCAGGCCAACCCCTGAGGGTTTCTTCTTCTTGGAATATATGCACTCTTATCTCTTAGATTTGGTGATTCATGGAGTCTTTAAATATATATATACATACACACACATATATGTGTGTGTGTGAGAGAGATTAAACATGTTTGCTTCACAAGATAAGCAATTCTTGAGATGCAATAATAATTGGCGCGTAATTTACTTGAATGATCTCAAACACAAGTTTTGTGCCCGACAGGTTATGTTCCCACCAAGAAAATCACATGTAGTAAGGTCCATATTCGATTTCCCCATTGTACTTGTTCATGTGTGTTATACATGTATACCAGAGGACAAGTGTGTATAAATGGCACTGTGTTGTGCAAATTCAATAATTTTCCAGACATAGTGCTTTCTCATTTTTTTTATCTTTTAACCTTAAGGATCAATTTGATCCTTAAGGTACAAATTGACTTTATAAAATCACCTCATGCAACAACATTTGCCTAATTCATCAACGAGACTAACCAATGCAAAATCTTCCCACATAACAGCTAGATCATCACAACCACCCAAAAGCCTATTTTATGCAGAAAGATTAGGTTCAAATCATACATTAGAGAATAGGAGAAACCAAAAATACAACTTAGATTGCTTGAAAAGAGATTAAGAAAACTATAGCTTAGATTGCTTAACAAGACTTTCTCAGATCAAGATGCTTAGCTATTCTAAGAACTATATCAACATAACACTCCCAGCTCACCCAAACCCTTGAAGTACCAACATATCAATTTGATTGCAAACTACAGAATTGTTCAATGTCAAGAAAAGTCACTTAGGAGGAGAGAACAGCCTAATAATCGACACATGAAAGACCAATTCATCTATCTGCCGCACCATCACAATATTACTATCAGATGTGACTCACCAAAGGTTCTCACAAAATTATATAGCTAAGTTTGCTCTGCATTTACTTGCATGATTGAGTGTAGCAGAGTCATTTTACTGGCTTATTTAAAGGCAGTGGAAATTTCCTCCCGCTGATCAGCTTTTTTGATTATAAACTCTGAACAAGTTGTCAGTTCAACGTTATATCAAAATCATCGCATTTCCTTTCAACAATTGTTTTCAACTTAACTATTATCCCTGTAACATAACCTTGGATTACCAATCCATTAGTCCGAAAATGATTTGAATAATTGGAATAACCACATAAATACCCTTGATTAAAATTTAAGAAGTTAGAAATATAATAAACTACACTTAAAAAGTACTTATTTTAGATGAGTTAAGATTGTAACCTGAAAAACTTTGTGCACGGCTTCAATTTGCTTCCTATACCAGTTGGAATTGACTCCAGTTCTGTTGCATGACATTAATCAATTGTTTCCAGTTAAATTTGTGATATTATCCATCTATTTGAAAGACATCTATTATCACTCATTCACATTATCAGTAACGTACAACTTTTTCTGATCAATATAAAACCGAGGAGAATGATGAAAACCATTACAAATTAAACTAAATCCTTAAGTTTGTCTCGTAAACCTTTAAAGTATAACCAGGTTTTATCTTTCTCCAGAAACAAGAACTTACACTTTTTTGGTAAGTTCTTTTTTTAGAAAGAGAACAACTTACACTTGAACTCTTCAAACTCTAATTCTTTTAGAGGTGAACACAGAATATATAATTCACGGCAATTTACCAGGACAAACCTGGCCACAAGAAAATTCAAAGTCATATACAATGTCCATATCATCTAACAGACCCATTTTTTTTGTGGAGAATGTCTACCAGACCCTGTTTTACAAATAACTTCCGCAATTTAGAAGTACTCCAGCAAAAATTTCTGAAGACATAGAAGCAAATACTACAACCTATCTTCTTGGAGGTATAAAAAACAAAAGAGAAACGCAAGAAGGAATTAGGTTCTCCTCTCTTTCTCACAAGAAAACAAAAAAATTCAGCTCGATCATCATAAACTATTTTACTACCATTTGTTTCAGATTTAACTTAGCAAGTTTTACATGACAATTGTTCCCTCTACTGTAAACAATTTTTCTTTTTCTTTTTTTAAAAAGTATGGTGTTCGGGCCATACTTTTCCCGAACTGTTCCCTCTACTGTATGATTTTAACTATCATACTTTATAAGACACTCCCCACTTGTGGGAATATAGTGGGTTTCTTGTTGTATACTTTATAAGAACCTCTTTCATTGCTAAGAAGTTAACATTTAAAAACTTTCAAACCTTAATTCATTTAACTATTCAAACTTTACACTTTGATGTAACTGTCTTTGCGACCACTACTTAGAAAATTTCAATCACCACAACCATAAAATACATGAGTCGAAAACAACCCTATTAATCCACACCATTACTTGTTTCAGAGTTAAAAACACAAAGCAGACGCAAATATAGACAACGAGAAAAGGATAAAATGTCACCAAAAATTGATATATATTAAATTCCCAAAAAAAGGGAGAAGTAAAATTAGCAAAACCCTAGATTGACAGCACGTATAAATAAGAAGCAACGAAGCCAACAATATGCAAGTAAGCAAAGGTTAGAAAACAAGAGGATAAAATGCAAAAGGTATTTAGCAAGAAAAAGAATGATAATAAGTTTTACCTTGCTTAGATTTCTTAAAAGTACCATTGCCATTCATAGGGCCATGTGGCCTTCCTCTTTTTCTATCACCTCCAAACTCCATTAATGAAGCAGCAGAAATACTCGTAGTCGCAAAATAAAAGGAGATCGAAACCTAGATTTGCAGACAAGAGAAGTTAAGGGCTGTGAGTGTGAGTGAGAGAGGGAAGATTGTTTGTGTTGGGCTCGGATGTGGTAAAAAGAGTGAGATTGAATTGAAGCGGTTGATGTAACTTTCCAGAAAAAGGACGAAAAAAAAAAAGAATAAAATCACGTGCACGCTAAAAGGTCCTAATATAACCTGACATTTGTGATTTGTCGGATATCTTGCTATAATAATTATTTAAAGGTCGGTTTGTTCGACTACGGCTAGATAGGTGTTATGATATAAGTTGTTTCGGAATAAATTATGCTGAGGTTATTTATTTATTATTTGATATGTTGTATTAAATATGATAATTATATAATTCGTAATAAGAATATATAAATTATATGGGTACTAATTATCGCACCATCTATAAGGTATAAGTATTTCGATATTAATTTTAATCTCAAAATAATTTATATCTGGTTTGCTAATTAAATAAAGTATTAAAGTGATATTAAATTTTTATAACAATATTATATATTTTTATACCTCATATCAAACGATCCCTAAATGTATATTTAGATTATATATTTTTGAATTGTTTAAGAGTATATTTTACCCAATTTTTGCTATTGATAGGTATACATTAAATTATTACCAAGAGTGTATAAACCAATTTATAGTTTAAGAATATATTTGAAGCACTCGATTGTTTATGTGGCTCCAAGTATGAGTCAAAATCGTAGTATGGGCATTTCTTATTTATTTTTTTGGCTTTCATGTACCAAAGGATAAATGAATAAAAAAATTAGGATAAATCAATTTTTTTTTAATCCACTAGGCAATCGCCCAGAGCGAATTTTTATTTATATAAAATAGAAAAATACAATTTGTCTTGATGTTGTACGAAATGTAAAGAATAAACTTTAAAAAAATACATGTATCCTATTATCAAAATTGAGTAATGCACTCAAAGTTGATATCACAATAATACTATTAATCATTGTATGTGTTGTGGTAAATATCACATTATGGTGGATGTCTATTCTTCTCCCATGATCTTAATGTGATGACCCGGCCCGTCATCATGTGATTTATCACCTCGTTATCCCCGTTATATGCTTGTTAATGTTACAATATGCATGTTGGGTGAGTTTGAGTTAATCCAGGTCGAGTTTGGTTGGAAATGAGACAAATAGTCTGTTAGAAGAAGGAATAGTTGAGAAAAGTCAGTTGGATGTTGACTTGGGAATTAGAGAGCTCGGAATCAAATTTTGATGATTCGGTCAGCTCCGGGAGGTCATTTACGAGCTAGGGGAGCGATCGGAAGTGAATTTGGAGATCCGAGGTAGTTTTAGGCTTGATATGGCTAAAGTTGAATTTGGCGTTATCCGAACGGTAGGTGAAATTTTGATCCGGGAGTCGGAATGGAATTCCGATAGTTGCAGTAGCTCTGTTAGGTGATTTTGGATGTGCCTGCAAAATTTCAGATCATTCGGAGATCGTTTGGTCGGGTTTTTTATCGAATGTAGGTTGCGGAAGTTTAAATGAAAACTTAGGCTTGAATTTGCTTGAATTTGATATTTTCCGTATTTAAGGGCGTGTTTTTATCATTGGAACAAGTTTGTATAGTGCTATGGAGTATGTGGGTGGTTTTCCTTGGGGTCCCGGGGGGCCCGGGATGGTTTCGGGAGGTTATATGGAAGAATTTCAGGAATAATACAGGTCTGGGATTTTAGGCTTCTAGTGTTTTCGCTTCTGCAGGTGGGGAACTGCAGAAGCGGATGCGCAGGTGCGAGGAATTTCTCACAGAAGCGAGATTAAGCCAGTGCAGGCAGCTCCGCAGAAACGGCTATGGATGCGCAGGAGCGGGCTCGCAGAAGCGACCCCATGATCGCAGGAGCGGAAGAGGGGCAGCCGGTGGAATTTCGCAGAAGCGGAGCCCGGTTCGCTTATCCGGTCTCGCAGGTGCGAGACCTGGACCGCAGAAGCGGAAGCGGGCGGCTAAGTAAAAAGTCGCAGAAGCGACGAGCTGATCGCAGAAGCGGACTCGCAGGTGCGAGTCCAAGGCCGCAGAAGCGGAAATCGCGTCTGTGATAAAGAAATTAGAAGGGGTAAAATTTCATAAGTCATAAAACATTTAGGGCTCGGACTTGAGAGACGACTTGGGCGATTTTGAAGAAAATTCAAGGAGGTTCTTCAGGTAATCAATTATGGACTCAAATTATGGTTTTGCATTGATAAATTAAGCATTTAACACTTGAAAATGGAGGTAAGAGGGTGTATTAATGGGAGATTTTAGCCCTAAGCCAGGAATTTTTTAAAATATTGATTTGAATGGGCAAATGGAGTCCAATTTTAAACTTTATATGCATGGACTCGTGTTGAGATAAGGGTTCCGAAAATATAACTTTCGTAATTTTTTGAGAAGCGTACCAAAAGTCGGATTTTGACAACTTTGTGGGTTTTGGTGCAAATTGAGTTATTTTGAATGGGTTGTGTATAATTAGCCTATATTGATGTATTCTCAATGATTTTGAACAGATTCGGCATCCGAGGTGATTGAATTGCGAGTCAAGCGCAAGGCGGACTAAAGTTTCTACCGGACCGAGGTGAGTGGTGGTAGTAAATAATGTACCGAGGGTTTGAAACCCCGTACTTGCACTATACAATGCTTTGTTGAGATGAACGCGTCATGTGACGGGCGTGGTGACATTGTGATTGGGGAATTGGACTTGATCCTTTCCGACTAATAGTGTATTGTGCATTATAACTGTGACTGAGAATGGGACTATAACTGTGTAATTGGGCTAGTAGCCATATTAGGGGCCTTGTGACGATCTGTAGAGCATTAGGGGACCTGTAGAGCTTGGGTGACCCCTATATCACGTTGGAAACTTACACTCAGCCGTAGTATTAGCTGTATAGCATAACGTGGGCCAGTACTAGATGTGTACTTTGAGATAGACTACCTAGGGTGGAAATTCCCTGATTTAGCTGAGTGGGCCTGAGAGGCCAAGTCTATACTGACTGGGACAGGGTCGAGGACCCATTATGAGGCACTATATGTATGTACCTATATTGGATCGGACCGCACGCCGCAGTAATGTATATGTGGATCGGACTGCACGCCACAGTAATATACAAGTGGGACGGACTGAACGTTCTACTTTACCTCCTAGAAGCACTTGTATTGTAACGAATATGCAAAAGATTATGTGTGGGGTGAAGGGAAATTGAAAAGGGAAAAAATCAAGAATGAATGTAATATATATATATATATATATATATATATATATAGTGAGCTGGCCAAAATAATGTAAATGTATTGCAAAGCAATGAAAAGATGAGCCATGCCGCAGTAATATATGTGTGGATCGGACTACACACCGCAGTATCATAGCGCTTGGGCCGAGGGAGTCCCTCCGAAGTCTGTATACACCCCCAGTAAGAGTCGTCGACGTTAAATGGAGCGGGCTGCACGCCGCAGCGTTATATGTATGGGAGCGGGCTGCACGCCGCAACATTATACTTATACATATCCATATATGTACCTATATACTTATACATTATAGACAATATGTATACATTTATATACATTGGGTCGGCTGTACGCCATAGCGGTACGAGTGAGGATTTGGCCATTGTGGGACCCTATTGAGATAGACGTGGACTGGAGATGAGAGTATCCACCGTAGTGATGACTTACCCGCGAGGCTGCCCTTAGTACTGTTTAGTGATAGTACCAGAGTTCTTATTTTCAGTTATTGTTTATTATTGTTACTCACTGAGTTGAAATATACTCACCCCACTCCCCTGCACTTTTTGTGCAGATTCACAGGTGCAGCTGCTTATTCATTTCTATCCCGCGGAGACTACGAGGTAGCTGTCGACGCCCGCAGAACCTGTTTTCTCCTTCCTTATCATTCTGTTGTCTTTGTTTTGCCTAGACTTGTTTGTATAGGATGTTTTATCTGTAGAGACTCACACTCATGACACCACGATTTGGTTAGGACCGTATTTTGTATGCTTCTACTACCTCGTTTACCATTTTAATATGAAAACATGCTATTTAAGTTTAATTGATTATCTATAATTAGTAATTGGCTGGTTTAATGGATAACATGGTCGGGCTTGCCTAGCATTGTGTTGGGCGCCATCACGACCGGGGTTTGGATCGTGACAAGTTGGTATCAGAGCCTAGGTTAACAGGTCTCGCGAGTCATGAGCCGGTTTAGTAGAGTCTCGTGGATCGGTACGGGGACGCCTGTACTTATCCTCGGGAGGCTGCAAACCTTTTAGGAAAGTTTCAATTCTTGAAATTCTTGTCGTGCAATTTTGTTGATTCAAACTGAACTTTGACATTCTATTCTCTCGCAAATGGCGAGAACTCGAGCTTCCGGACGAGGTGGACGACCACCACAACCACCTGCTAGAGGCTGTGGACGCGGTCGTGGTCGTGGCGGAGGTAGGGCAGCTGAGGCAGTACCAGCTGACCCACAGCCTCCAGTTGCTGAGGCTCCAGCAGCACCAGTTCAGGCACCAGCTGTGCCCATTGTCATTCCGGGTCTACAGGAGACCCTGGCCCAGATATTAGCAGTTTGCACTGGCCTGGCACAGGCAGTTTCAGTTACCACCGCAGCAGCTGCATTAGGGACCGGGGGTGGTCATCACACCCCCGCAGCACGCACTCCAGAGCAAGCAGTGCAGAGCCTGCAGACACCTGAGGCTCCTCCAGTTCAGCTTGTGATTCCAGTACAGGCGTCAGATCAGGTTTAGGGGGACAGGGTCCCATCTATGAGTGACGACGAGCAACGTCGTCTCGAGAGGTTCAGCAAATTATCTCCTCCAGTGTTCACTGGTGCTCCGGGCGAGGACGCCCAAGGTTTTCTGGACAAGTGTCGTCGGATGCTCCGTAAGACAGGGATCTTGGAGTCCAGCGGTGTGTCTTTCACTACCTTTCAGTTCCAAGGGACAGCCTTCGCTTGGTGGGAGGCTTATGAGCGTTGCATACCAGTCGGAGCAGCACCACTATCATGGCCAGAGTTCTCCACTATGTTCTTGGAGAAATGGGTGCCTCAATCTCAGAGAGAGGAGATGCGCAGGCAGTTTGAGGGTCTCCGTCAAGGAGACATGTCAGTGTCAGAGTATGAGATCAGGTTTAAAGAGTTGTCTAGATATGCACCGTGGTTGGTTCCTACCGACAGAGAGAGGATTGGACGCTTTGTGGACGGCCTTATCTATCCCATCCGTATTCTGATGACCCGAGAGAGGGTTTTGAGCCGTACATTTGAGGATGTTGTGGATATTGCTCGCGACATAGAGACAGATCGTCGGAGAGAGCGTGATGAGAGGGAGGCCAAGAGGCCTCAAGGTTCAGCTAGTTCCAATGGCACTCAGACCAAAGGCCAGGGTCAGCGGAGCCGAGGTCGCTCTTTTCGCTCTTCACAATTGGGCCGCTCAGATCGTCGTAGGTGGTCTTCTAGCCAGGGTTATCTGGGTTTACACCAGAGCCAGCCATCTCTCATCGTTATGCCAGCTCAGAGTTCTTTACAGGCCCCATCTGTCCAGGATTCTTTTCGGCCTAGTTCATCAGCTGGGCACTCCAGTGCTAGGGGTTCTCATCAATCTCAGCCCCCAGTACTTGGCAGTTGCTTCGAGTGCGGAGAGTTTGGGCACATCCACAAAGAGTGTCCTGGACTTGTCTCCAGGTCATATCAGTAGAGGGGACATCACTCATCATCCGGCCCTTCTACTTCAGCACCCGCCCCGCCAGCTAGGGGTGAGGGTCAGTCGGCTAGGGGTCGCCCTCGAGGGGGAGGCCAATCAGGCGGACAGGCTAGATGCTATGCTCTTCAGGGCAGATCTGTGGCCGTTGCTTCTGATGCTGTCATTACAGGTATTATTTCAGTCTTCCACAGAGATGCCTCAGTATTGTTCAATCCTGGTTATACTTATTCTTATGTATCTACTTATTTTGCTCCTCATTTTTTCGGCACGACCCGAGGGTGTCTTGCGTTGCCAGTGCATGTATCTGCCCCGGTGTGGGACACTATTGTTGTGGACCATGTATACTGGTCCTGTTTGGTCACTATTGGGGTCTGGAGAATCGAGTGGACCTATTGCTTCTCATCATGATTGATTTTGATGTTATATTGGGCATGGATTGGCTATCTCCATGTCATGCTATTCTGGACTGTCATGCTAAGACAGTCACTTTGGCTATGCCGGGCGTTTAGAGGATCGAGTGGCGAGGCATGACTGATTATGTACCCAGCAGGGTAATATCTTTCCTCAAGGCCCAACGAATGGTTGGGAAGGGATGTCTTTCTTACTTGGCATTTGTGCGGGAGGTCGAAGCTCAGACTCCTAGTATTGATTCTATTCCCATTGTGCGGGACTTTCCTGATGTATTTCCCTCAGACCTGCCGGGCATGCCGCCGGACAGGAACATTGATTTCGGGATCGATTTGGTGTCAGGCACTCAGCCTGTTTCTATTCCTCCATATCGTATGGCACCAGCTGAGCTGAAGGAATTGAAGGAGCAGCTCCAGGAACTCCTAGATAAGGGGTTCATTTGGCCGATCGTGTGTCGTCGTGGGGTGCACCGGTCTTGTTTGTTAAGAAGAAAGATGGCTCTATGAGGATGTGTATTGACTACAGGCAGCTGAACAAGGTAACAGTGAAGAATAAGTATCCCTTGCCTCGCATTGATGATTTATTTGATCAGCTCCAAGGAGCTAGGGTATTCTCGAAGATTGATCTTCGTTCAGGCTACCACCAGATGAAGATTAGAGAGTCTGATATTATGAAGACAACCTTCAGGATGAGGTATGTCTTTATCATTTTCAGGGGGGGCTCCTACAGCCCAAACACAATATCATGATATGCTGCGGTGCGCAGCACGATCCACTACCAGTCAGCTATAATGCAATGTAAGCCTCACAGGCACCGAAATAGTATTTGAAATCTCTTTTTATCATTTTCAGTGGAATACAATGTTTCAGAAATTCCAGAGTTTAGAAAACCATTTTAGACAGTAATAGCTCAGGACTGGTATCAGAATAATATGCCGATATTATAGAAACAATAGCAACGATCCTCGCGGGATCCCAATAACTGGCTCATAGCCCAAAGATATCCACAACCATCCATGTAGGAGGTTTACCGGCTCAATAATAGCCAACAACACAGTATAGTAATATCAGATTGGACTAAACCATAGTCCCCAATCACAGTGTGGGGTAGTAAAAAGGGAGGTGTGACAAATATAGCATCACATAGTGATATACCGGGGTTTCGAACTCGCTGGTCATCACCCACACCCATTACGTACCTCGACTCGGCTCAAAGACTAGTCCGCAATGCCCTTGACACGAGAATCGGCCTCCACGAGTGTAGAATCTGATCAAAATCAATAGAAATGCATCAAAATAGGCTCAAGGGACATCACCCAATCGAAACAATTCGAATTACACCAAAACCACAAAGTTGCCAAAACCCGACTTTCGGTACGCTTCTCGAAAAATTACAAAAGTTATATTTTCAGAATCCTTATCTCAACACGAGTCCATGCATATAAAGTTTATCAAAATCGGATATTGTTTGCCCATTCAAATCGATGCTTTTCAATAACTCACACTTAGAGCAAAAACCTCCATTAATACACCTCTAATTCTTCTAATTTCAGGTATAAACTCCATAATTTAGCAAGATAATAACATAAATTAAGTCCATGGATGATTACCTGAAGAATCCCTATGATTTCCTCTTAAAATCGCCCTAAATCGCCTCTTAGTTTAAGCCTTAGCGTGATATAACATTCTGAAGTTTTAACCTTCTGTTCCCTTTATCACTGTTACGTTTTTTGCTTCTGCGATACTGGAATCGCATAAGCGAGTCCGCTTATGCGACTATTTAGTCGCTTCTGCAAGAATTCAATTAACTGCCTTCTTTCGCTTCTGCGGTCCAGGTCTCAAATCTGCGAGACCGCTTAAGCGACCTCTGCTTCGCTTCTGCGAAGATCACCCCAAATATCAATTTCCGCTTCCGCGGCCTTTTGTTCGCACCCGCGATGCCGCTTCAGCGGAATGAGCTCCGCTTCTGCGAAACTTCAACGTCCAGCCTCCAAGCGCTTCTGCGCAAAAAAATCCGCTTCTACGGACTCGCCTCCGCGCCTTCTTTTCCGCAGGAGCGAAAATAGCAGCAGTCAGGTATATTAGACCTACTGCAAACTCCAAAATCCTCCATTTCGCCTTCCGAAAATAACCCGAGGCCCCCGGGACCTCAACCAAAAATACAATTCAACTCTAAATCATCATACGAACTTGTTCCAATCATAAAAACACACCCTCAAACACACGAATCATCAAATTAAGGCCGGTTCAAGCCTAAGATTCAACTAAAATTTTCAAAACTTACATTCTATCAAAAACCTGACCAAACGATATCCGAATGACCTTAAAATTTGCGGACATATCCAAAATTACCTAACGAAGCTACTGTAACTGTCAGAATTCTATTCCGACTCCCGGATCAAAATATTATCTTTCGATTGGATTCCACCAAAATTTCAACTTAGCCAATTCAAGCCTATTTCTACACCGGACCTCCAAATTCAATTTCGATCGCTCCCCTAAGTCAAAAATCACCTCCTGGAACTAACAAAATTATCAGAATTTGATTCGGAGCCCTCTAACTACATAGTCAACTCCAGGTTGACTTTTCATAAACAAGCTTCATTTCAAAAGGCTATATGCCTCATTTTCAACCAAAATCACTCCTAACTCACCTGATAGATTATAACAGACATATAGAAATATGAAACACATAATTGAAGGGGTAACGGGGTGGTAATTCTCGTGATGACGTGCCGGGTCGTCACATTCTCCCCCATTTAAGCAAACGCTCATCCTCGAGCGGGTCAAGAAACATACCTGGAGACTCAAATAAGTGAGGATATCTGCTCCGCATCTCTTGCTCGATCTCCCAAGTGGCCTCCTCCACGGGTCGACCTCTCCACTGAACTTTTACTGATGCAATGTCCTTGGATCTCAATCTCCTCACCTGACAACCCAATATAGTTATAGGCTCTGCATCATAGGTCAAGTCATCTGAATAGTGCTGAAATCCAACACATGCGATGGGTCGCCAACCTATTTCCGGAGCATAGGTACGTGAAACACCGGATGAACTCCCAATAGACTGTGTGGCAAAGCAAGCTTATAGGCCACCTCCCCAATCCTCCTAAGAATCTCAAAAGGCCCAATGAATCTCGGACTGAGCTTTCCTTTCTTCCCAAATCTCATGACGCCTTTCATAGGCGAAACCTTCAGTAAGACCTTCTCACCTACAGAATAAGACACATCCCGAACCTTCCAGTCCGCATAACTCTTCTAGCGCAACCGAGCTGTGCGAAGTCTCTCCTGAATCACCTTCACCTTGTCCAAAGCATCCTGGACAAACTTTGTCCCCAACAACCTTGCCTCACCGGGCTCAAACCAACCAACTGGAGATCTACATCGTCTCCCATATAAAGACTCATACGGCGCCATCTGGATACTAGATTGGTAGCTGTTGTTATAGACAAACTCTGCCAGAGGCAAATAATCAGCCCATGAACAACCGAAATCAATAACACAAGCTCGCAACATATCCTCCAAGATCTGAATAGTACGCTCGGACTGTCCGTCCGTCTGAGGATGAAATGTAGTACTCAACTCAACCTGGGAGCCCAACTCACGCTGAAATGTCCTCCAGAACTGCGAAGTAAACTTAGTACCTCTGTCTGATATGATAGAAACTGGGACTCCATGCAATCTCATGATCTCCCGAATGAATATCTCAGCTAACCGCTCCGAGGAGTACGTAGTACACACAGGAATGAAGTGAGCTGACTTGGTCAGCCTATCCACAATCACCCAAACTGAATCAAAATTCCTCGCTGTCTGAGGGAGTCCACTAACAAAGTCCATAGTAATTCATTCCCATTTTCACTCGGGAATATCAATATGCTGAAACACGTCACCGGGCCTCTGATGCTCGTACTTGACCTGCTGACAGTTGAGGCACCGTGCTATATATCTCACAATGTCCATCTTCATCTTCTTCCACCAATAATGCTGTTTCAGGTCCTGGTACATCTTCGCGGCACCTCGATAGATAGAATACCACGAGCTATGGGCCTCCTCCAATATCAACTCACGAAGGCCATCAACATTGGGCACGCATATCTGGCCCTGCATCCTCAATACACCATCACTATCAATAGTGACATCTCTGGCATCATCATGCTGAACTCTGTCCTTAAGGACAAGCAAGTGTGGATCATCATACTGGCGCTCACGAATACAATCATATAAAAAAGACCGAGAGACAACATAAGCCAACACCCTGCTGGGCTCTGAAATGTCTAACCTCACTAGCCGATTGGCCAACGCCTTAATATCATATGCAAATGGTCTCTCCCCAACCGGAATATACGCCAAGCTGCCCATACTAACCGCCTTTCGGCTCAAAGCATCGGCCACCACATTGGCCTTCCCCGGATGATATAGAATAGTAATGTCATAATCCCTAAGCAACTCAAGCCATCTCCGCTGTCTCAAATAAAGATCCCTCTATTTGAACAAATGCCGGAGACTACGATGATCGGTATACACCTCACAGGACACGTCGTACAAATAGTGCCTCCAAATCTTCAAGGCATGAACTATGGCAGCTAACTCCAAATCATGAACAAGGTAGTTCTTCTCACGAGGCTTCAACTGACGAGAAGCATAAGCAATCACACTACCCTCCTACATCAACACACAACCTATCCCCACTCACGAGGCATCACAATATACAGTATATGAACCTGAAGCTGATGGCAATACTAATACTGGAGCTGTGGTCAAAGCTGTCTTGAGCTTTTGAAAGCTCTCATTGCACTCATTCGACCACACGAATGGTGTACCCTTTTGCATCAACCTGGTCAAAGAAGAAGCAATTGATGAAAATCCCTGAACAAACTGGTGATAATACCCCTCCAAAACAAGGAAACTCCTGATTTCCATAGCTGAGGACGGTCTAGGCCAACTCTGCACCGCCTCTATCTTTTTCGGGTCAACCTGAATACCATCACAAGACACCATATGACCTAGAAATGCTACCGACTCGAGCCAAAACTCGCACTTGGAGAACTTAGCATACAATTTCTCCTCCCTCAACCTCTGCAACTCAATGCTCAAATGCTGAGCGTGCTCCTCCTGGCTACGGGAGTAAACTAGAATATCATCAATGAACACGATCACGACTGAATCCAAATATGGCATGAACACAATGTTCATCAAATGCATGAACGCTGCTGGAGCGTTGGTTAGCCCAAAAGACATCACAAGGAACTCATAGTGCCCATATCTAGTCCTGAATGCAATCTTCATAATATCAGAGTCCCTAATCTTCAGCTGATGATAGCCTGAACGAAGATCAATCTTCAAGAACACCCGCGCTCCTTGTAACTGATCAAATAAATCATCAATGCGCGGTAGGGGATACTTGTTCTTCACTGTTACCTTGTTCAGCTGTCTATAATCAATGCACATCCGCATAGAACCATCTTTCTTCTTAACAAATAACACTGGTGCACCACACGGTGACACACTAGGGCGAATGAATCCCTTATCCAAAAGCTCCTAAAGCTGTTCTTTCAATTCCTTCAGCTCAGGTGGTGCCATCCGATAAGGAGGAATATAAATGGGTTGAGTGCCCGGCACTAAGTCAATACCAAATCGATGTCCCTGTCCGGTGGCATAACCGGCAGGTCTGATGGGAATACACCTGGAAAGTCCCTCACAACAGGCACAGAATCAATACTAGGAGTCTCAGCTCCCATATCCCTCACCAATGCTAAATACGAAAAACACCCCTTTTCAACCATTCTCTAAGCTTTTAAGAATGAAATAACACGGCTAGGGACGTAATCGGTCGAACCCCGCCACTCAATCTGAGGAATACCAGGAATAGCCAATGTAACTGACTTGGCATGACAGTCCAATATAGCATGGCACGGAGACAGCCAGTCCATGCCCAATATCACATCGAAGTCCACCATACCTAACAATAACAGATCCACCCGAGTCTCCATACCCCCAATAGAAATAACACAGGATCTATAGACGTGATCCACAATAATCTTATCACCCACTGGGTGGATACATGAACAAGCAAATCAAGACTACCACGGGTCGCACCCAAATTATGTGCAAAATAAGAAGAGACGTACGAATATGTGGACCCGGGATCAAATAAAATAGAGGCATCTCTGTGACAAACTGAAATGATACCTGTAATCACTGCATCGGAGGCAACTGCATCACGCCTGTCAGGGAATGCATAGAAACGTGCCTAGACCCCACTTGATCGCTTCTCACCTCTGGGGCGACCTAAAAAAAATTAACCTCCGCATCTTCTAGCCTGAGGTGGTACTGAAGAGGAGGGCTGATCCCTCTGCTGAGACCTGTCCCTACAAAGTCGAGGGCACTGTCTCCTCATGTGGCCAAACTCGCCACACTCAAAACAGCTGCCTGGCGCTAGAGAAGAGGACTGAAGGGAACCCCTCGCCGTAGACGAACCCTGGGCTGAAGAAGTAGGTGCTGTACCCTGAGCTGGGAGGGCACCGAGTGAAGATTGGCCTTGCTGGAAACCCTGACGGCCACGACCACAAGAAGAAGCTCCACTATGCTCAAGGCGGACTGACTGAGAAGGTCTAGATGAGCGACCTCTGCCCTGCTGAAACTGCCCTCTAGATGGAGCACCACTAAAGCTGCCAGAACCTCGAGGCCTCTTGGCCTCCCGCTCCGCCCACTCACGGTGACGATTCGCCTCAATGGAACGTGCCATATCCACAACCTGCTCAAAAGACGATGATAATACTCTTTCTCTGGTCATCAAGATGCGAATAGAATAGTTGAGGCCATCAATGAACCTCCTGATCATCTCCCGATCTATCGGGATCATCCGAATAGCATGCCTAGCAAACTGAGTATACCTCATCTCATACTGAGTCACTGTCATATCACCCTACACTAGCCACTCAAACTGGCGACGTAGCTCCTCTTGATGTGACTAAGGCACATACTTCTCTAAAAAGAGAGTAGAAAACTGTTGCCAAGTAAGAGGTGCTGCCCCTACCGGCCTACGCCTCTCAAACTCCTCCCACCAATCGAATGTTGGACCGGAAAACTGGAATGTAGTAAATGAAACACCGCTGGACTCAAGAATTCCCGCTGTACGCAACATCCTCTGACACATTTCTAAGAAACCTTGGGCATCCTCGCCCTCAGTACCGCTGAATGAAGGTGGTTGAAGTGTACCAAATCACTCCAATCGATGCTGCTCATCGTCAGGCATCACCAGTACAACATACTCTAGGGCTGGCGCAACTCACGCAACTGGAACAGCCGGTGCAACTGCCTGAACTGGGACTCCCTCTAGCATCTGAAGTCCTTACACAACCTACTCTGGTGTGCGAGCTGCGGGGGTCTGATGACCACCCCCGGTCCCGAATGTAGCTGTTGCAGTGGAGGCTGAGACTGCCTGAGCCAGGCTAGTGCAAACCGTCAATATCTGAGCTAGGGTCTCCTATAGACCCGGAATCACAATAGGCACAGCTGGTGCCTGAACAGGTGTTGTTGGGACCTCTACAACTAGAGGCTGATCTAGAATGGGGACAGCGAGTGGGTCAACTGGCACTGCCTCAGCTCCCTACCCTTACCACGACCACGGTCGCGTCCACCGCCTCTAGTAGGTGGCAATGGTGGTCGTCCGCCTCGTCCTATAGCACGAGTCCTCGCCATCTGCGAGAGAATAGAATACAGAAGTTCAGTTCTCGGAACAACAAAATCGCACGACAGAGTTCAAGAAATGTGAAGTGTTTCCTAAAGGTTCGTAGCCTCCCGAGGATAAATACAGGCGTCCCCGTACCGATCCACAAGACTCTACCAACCGGCTCAAGATTCATGAGGCCTAGTAACCTAGGCTCTGATACCAACTTGTCACGGTCCCAAAACCCAATCGTGATGGCGCCCAGCATATTGCTAGGCCAGCCCGACCAACCAACTATAACACAGAGCTATCGGCTCATACTTTACCCTTTTTTAACATAAACAATGATAGCATAATGAAATAACATCCAACACATTAGGATTAGACATCCCAAAATCAGTATAAACCTCCCATCGAATCAGGAGTCATAAGTCATGAGCCTCTACCAGAAAATAAAGCTGTGATAGTATATACAACTATGTCAACTATTGCAGAATAGTCTAGGAAAGTAAAGATAGATTGGAGAGTCGGGTCCCGTGGACGTTGGCAGCTACCTCGACTGTCCAAGTGAAGCTCTCCGAGTAGATGAAGTCTCAGGTCTGCTGTGATGTACTTGGATCTGCACACAAGGTACAGGGAGTAGTGTGAGTACTTCCAACTCAGTGGTAATAAGCAAGGGTAAGACAACGAAGGTAAGAAAACCCAATAAACCACTAAGCAAGGTTATACAACAGTATCCTGTATCAGTTATCAACATGAGCAGTATCAGAAACCGGCAATATCAGCTATCAAAATAACAGGTATAGCTAAATGCAATGCAATGCATGAATATGACCGCTACGGCGCGTAGCCCGATCCATTTGGGTACCTGTGATCACTGTGGGGGTTCAGACTCCGGAGGGGCTCCTACAGACCAAGCACAATATCATGATATGCTGCGGTGCGCAGCCCGATCCACTACTAGTCAGCTATAATGCAATGCAAGCCTCACATGCACCGAAATAGTATTTGAAATCTCTTTTTATCATTTTGAGTGAAAAATAGTGTTTCAGAAATTCCAGAGTTTGGAAAACCATTTTAGACAGTAATAGCTCAGGACTGGTAGCGGAATAACATGCCAATATCATAGAAACAATAGCAACGATCCTCATGGGATCCCAATAACTGGCTCGTAGCCCAAAGATATCCACAACCATCCAAGTAGGAGGTTTACCGGCTCAATAATAGAGAACAACACAATATAGTAATATCAAGTTGGACTAAACCATAGTCCCCAATCACATTCGACCCTGCACTCACAGGAGAGTACGTGTCTCGCACAGCGTCACATAGTGATATACCAGGGTTTCGAACCCGCTGGTCATCACCCACACCCATTACTCACCTCGACTCGGCTCGAAGACTAGTCCGCAATGCCCTTGCCACGAGAATAGGCCTCCACGGGTGTAGAATCTGATCAAAATCAATAGAATGCATCAAAATAGGCTAAATGGAATCACCCAACCGAAACAACTCGAATTACACAAAAAACCACAAAGTTATCAAAACCCGACTTTTGGTACGCTTCTCGAAAAATTACAAAAAGTTACATTTTCAGAATCCTTATCTCAAGACGAGTCCGTGCATATAAAGTTTATCAAGATCGGACTCCGTTTTCCCATTCGAATCGATGATTTTCAATAACTCAGGCTTAGAGCAAAAACCTCCATTAATACACCTCTAATTCTTCTAATTCCAGGTATAAACTCCATAATTTAGCAAGATAATAACATAATTTAAGTCCATGGATGATTACCTGAAGAATCCCTTTGATTTTCTCTTAAAATCGCCCCAAATCGCCTCTTAGTTTAAGCCTTAGCGTGATATAACATTCTGAAGTTTTAACCTTCTGTTCCCTTTATCACTATTACGTTTTTCGCTTCTGCGATACTGGACTCGCATAAGCGAGTCCGCTTCTGTGACTATTTAGTCGCTTCTGCGAGAATTCAATTAACCGCCTTCTTTCGCTTTTGCGGTCCAGGTCTCGCACCTGCGAGACCGCTTAAGCAACCTATGCTTCGCTTCTGCGAAGATCACCCCAAATATCAATTTCCGCTTCTGCGGCCTTTTGTTCGCACTCGCGATGCCGCTTCAGCGGAATGAGCTCCGCTTCTACGAAACTTCAACGTCCAGCCTCCAAGCGCTTCTGCGCACAAAAGTACGCTTATGCGGACTCGCCTCCGCGCCTTCTTTTCCGCAGGACCGAAAATAGCAGCTGTCAGGTATATCAGACCTGCTGCAAACTCCAAAATCCTCCGTTTCGCCTTCCGAAAATAACCCGAGGCCCCCGGGACCTCAACCAAAAATACAATTCCACTCTAAATCATCATACGAACTTGTTCCAATCATAAAAACACACCCTCAAACACACGAATCATCAAATTAAGGCCGATTCAAGTCTAAGATTCAATTAAAACTTTCGAAAACTTACATTCTATCAAAAACCCGACCAAACGATATCCGAATGACCCAAAAATTTGCATACATATCCAAAATCACCTAACGAAGCTACTGTAACTGTCAGAATTCCATTATGACTCCCGGATCAAAAATCTCACCTATCGATCGGATTCCGCCAAAATTTCAACTTAACCAATTCAAGCCTATTTCTACACCGGACCTCCAAATTCAATTTCGATCACTCCCCTAAGGCACAAATCACCTCCCAGAACTAACTAAATCATCAGAATTCGATTCCGAGCCCTCTAACCACATAGTCAACTCCAGGTTGACTTTTCATAAACAAGCTTCATTTCAAAAGGCTATATGCCTCATTTTCAACCAGAATCACTCCTAACTCACCCGATATATTCTAACACATATATAGAAACATGAAACACATAATTAAAGGAGTAACAAGGTGGTAATTCTCGTGACGACGTGTCGGGTCATCACATAAAAGGAAAAGGAAAAGGAAAAGAAAAATGTTAAATTAATGAGAGATAATTTAAACAATATAAATTTATTGTAAGGTTAAATTTGTGATGAATAAATTAATTTTCTGCTTCTATTTTATTGAAGACGCTAGAATATTATAGCTTCTCCCTAGAAATGTAAAAACTGCTTTTGCTGCTGCTACTCAAAAGTACAATTTCATTTTGGCCAAACACTTTTAATTTTTTAAAAATTACTTTTCAAATAAAAATAACTACTTACGGTCTCCAAAAAGTTTGGCCAAACAAACTTTTATCTCATTGAATTGATTGTACTTTTAAAATTATAAGATTGTATCTCTTATTTGTTACAGTTTTAATGAATATCTGTATAATAAATTTATATTCTGCATCTGAAATATTGAGTTTCTACGCTATAAAGCTTCATCCGTATCTGTTTAAAGTGCACATGATTATCACTGATTCCTAAAGTAATACAGCATTGACCAAACTAAGATAACTTGTACATAGTTATATACTTAGGAGTTTACTTTTGTATTGGAACAGTAATTCAAGAATAATACTTCTTACCTTGTCCTGTTATGAGATTTATTTATTGTTAAAACAATTAAAATTCAATTAAAAAAATAAAAAAGAAGCCAGACGTCTAGTTTAAGATTGATGCAAGGCGTATTATTATTATTATTAATATTATTATTTTTAATAAATTGAACCTTTATTTTGTAATGATTAAACTAACCACCTTTTTATTTGTTGTTAAGATAGATGATACTCCTAAACAACTTGACAATAAATCGTCAAAATACTCCTTTTCACGAATATCATCTTAAAATTTAGCAGTAATAAAAAAATACAAATTAGTAATTGTAAATTAAAGTTGAATTTTATGTAGTTTTTTCATCAACCATGAGAAGGCCTAGGTGATATTTCATTCATATGGTAATTTAGATAACAAAGCAAGGTCATTCCTTTCTTAAAACCTAATCGTCGCCAAATACGAATCATACTCGTACATTTCGTGTCAAATAAACTAAATTATTATAATAATATTTGCCTTTTGTTCCAAGTTGAATCTAACATAAATATCTCAAATTAAGAGTTTATCTATTTTAAGAAAACAGATAATTGTAAAAAATAAAAAAAATATTTGCACTTTGCACCTTTTGTTTTCTTTTATCTAGTGCTTCCTCCGTTTTAACTTTGCGTCTCACTTTCTTTTTAAATCTATTTTAGGAAAACAATTGCATTTAAATATCTAATAATTTTTTGATTTCTAACATTCATATTTTGTTAAATAATTTCCCGGTGGTTATGGGGCTTCATCAAGGATCTGCGCTTAGCCCGCTCTTATTTGCTTTGGTGATGGATGCTCTAATACACCATATTCAAGGGATGTGCCATGTTGTATGCTATTTGCAGATGACATAGTCTTGATAGACGAGCGAGAGTCGGTGTTAACGAGAGGTTGGAGGTCTGGGAGACAGACTCCCGAGTCTAAGGATTTCAAACTAAGCATGTCTAAGACAGAATATCTAGCGTGCAAGTTTAGCGCCGAGCCGAGTGAGGTGGGCAGGGACGTGAAACTTGGATTCAGGTAATCACCAAGAGGGACAATTTTCGATATCTTGGGTCGGTGATTCAGGGGGACGGAGAGATCGACGGGATGTCACCCACCGCATAGGGGCGGGGTGGTCGAAATGGAGGCTTGCATCAGGAGTTTTGTATGACAAAAAGTGCCACAGAGACTTAAGGGGATGTTTTATAGAGTTGTGGTTAAACCTGCCATGGTGTATAGGGCGGAGTGCTGGCCGGTGAAAAATTCTCATGTTCAGAGAATGAAGGTTGCAGAAATGAGGATGCTCAGGTGGATGTGCGGGCTCACCATGTTGGATAAGATTAGGAATGTAGTTATTCGGGGAAAAGTAGGGGTGACCCCAGTGGATGAGAAGATGCGGCAAATGAGGCTTAGGTGGTTCGGGCATGTGTGGAGGAGGAGCCCCGACGCCCCGATGAGGAGTTGTGAGTGGTTGGTGGTGGTTGGTGCGAGTCGAGGCAGAGAGAGGCCCAAGAGATATTGGGGAGAGGTGATCAGGCAGGACATGACTAGAATGCGGATTTCCGAGGATATGACCCTTGATAGAAGAGTCTGGAGGTCTAGTATTAGGGTTGTCGGATATGGCCCCTAGTATTTCGCACTTCTTTCCCGGTCTGGGGGTTTGGTAGGGCTATCTATAAATGATTTGTGTATTGATTTATGTTTAGAGATTACTGCATGTCATTTTATTTATGGTTTATGGTTTATATTTTGATAATTATCTATGTGATTTTTCATAGATTTACTAATGCTCTCATGTTTTTGCTTTTTGCTTTTGTTTATATTTTTCTTTTCCTGAGTCGATTGTCGATTGAAAACAACATCTTTGCCCTACCGAGTAAGGGTAAGCCCTGCGTACGTATTAATCTTCGCTGATCCTACTTTATAGGATTATACTAGATAGTTATTGTTGTTGTATATTTTGTTAAATAACAAGTGCACTTATTTGTGTCAAATAATGAGGGAAGCCTATGTAATTTTAAAATCCACATGGCTGCTATGCGTAATTTAATTAACAAACCAAGGGCGGTTACTGTTGCTTTCTCAAAACCTAATCCTTGTCAAAAACCCGCATCACACTCCTACACCACGTGTCACTTATCCATCTTCCATTATCATTTGGATAAATCTGTACCGTTTAATCACTCCCTCTTCCCCTATATAAACACCAACACCCTTGCCCTCTGCGTCCGTCACCATAGCACAAAATACAGAGGCTCACGCAAAAACTACCGATCGAGGTTTCTAGAGAGAGAAAATCGAAGAATTCAAAAAAAGAGAATAATCTTCAAAAAAAATTAAATCTCCATTCAAGCAACGAATCGGATTCCAAAAATTAGGTTCGATTACCTAAAAAAACTCAATTCGCCAAAAAAAAAAGAAAAAAGAGAAGTCCGAAAATCTCTAATTTTTAAAATCTTCAGAGGTCTTTCCTTAGCGATAATTTGAGGAGTAACTGTTACAATTTGATTTACGATTTGTTTGTTTGTTTGTTTGTTTATTTGTTTATTTACTTTTGGTTAGGTTTTTGGTGGTTTTTGGAGTAAAATGAACGAGCAAGGAAAAATGATGAATCAACAACAGAGGATGAGTATGAGTCAAAACCAAATGCTAAGTATGAGTCAACAACCTCAGATCTTAAATCCACAGCTTCAACAACAGCAACAGGTAAACAATTACACATTCAACTTTTAATTCCACGTATAATTATATAAATACGAGTATGGCTATGAATAAACCGCCGTTGATGATGCAGCAGCCGCCACAGATGATGAATCGGAACTACAGGATGTGGCCGCAGCAGCCTCTGCCTCCGTCGTCAGTCGACCAGCTGAAATTTCTAAACCCTAATCCCAATATGAAGCAATTTGTTACTGGAAAGCAGCATTCCAAGCCATTGGGACCTCGGAATAACTGGAAGGGTAAAAAGGTAAATAAGAAGGAACAGAGAATGGATGCTGCAAGGCGGAACGAGATTATAGGAAGTAGCGGTAGTAGTACCAATGCTCAAGGTGGTGGATATAAGCCGCCTACGTTAAATGACTTGCAACAGCAAAACCGATTGAAGGCCCGGAGATATTTCCCTAAGAAGAAATTTTATCATAACAATAATAATAACATGAATGCACCTTATGCACCTCGGAACACATCTTCATATATCATTAGGGCGAAAAAAAGTGGTGGTATTGCTTCTTTGGTGTCCCCTTGCCCTGTAACTCCGGCTGTGCTGCCAACCCCTATTTTCTCCCCGTCGAGGGAGGTGTTGGTAGATATGGCTAAAGAGGAGTGGGGAGTTGATGGGTACGGATCGATGAACGGATTGATTAGGCTGAGGTCGCCGGGTCATGAGGTAGAAGGACACGAGGATGAGGAAGAAGACGAGGGAGGATCAAGTGAGAGTGATGTGGAAGAACACGTGGAAGTGGAGAGGCGGTTGGATCATGATTTGAGCAGGTTCGAGATGATTTACCCTAACTATACTGGGATGGAATATAACAATGTGCTGGGTAATCGTGTGGACGATCAGGATACACATATTGCTCAGTTGGAGGAAGAGAACTTGATTTTGAAAGACAGGTTGTTCTTGATGGAGAGGGAGTTGGGTGATTTGAGGAGGAGGTTGCAAAGTCTTGAGAGTAGGGGCCGTGGATGCGGGGAGATGACTGAGGAGGTAGTGGAGAATGAGTCTGAGAGTGAGACTGATAGTCATGGGGATGGCCATTCTTTGGAGGATAACAACGTTGAACTGGTTGAAGGGCACATGGAAGGAGTTGGGAATGTCAAAGGGAAGGAAGAAGATAGGACTAAGGATGATGTTGAATTGGCAGGAAACGAGGTGAAAGTTGGAGAAGAAGGTGAAAATGATAATCGTAACGGGAATGAGGAAGCTGTTGAAAAGGAATCCGATAAAGTAGGAAAAGAAGATGAAGAAGTTGATGGCAACGAGATGGATGAAGCTTTTGAAAAGGAAATAATTGCTGATGATGGAAGCAAGAGTGAAGTGAACGAGGATACGGATGTGAAAACTGGAAATGATGTTCAGTTCATTCAATTAAACAAGAACATTGAAAACAAGGTTCAGGGATCAGATAATGCAAGTGGTGGAGATGCTAATATGGAGGAGGCTTCTCGGGTGGACATTGAAGCGGTTTCCCAGACCATTATGGAAGATGAATTGCCAGGAAATGAATGAATGATCAAGGAAGAGCATTTGCGATGGTTACTTGTCTCAAGTTTCCCTCGTCAATGCAAGTCTCTTCTCTGAGAAGTTCTCATGCTAACTCGTGTCTTTTTTGTCACCATTCTGGGTATACCTCTTTGCAGTACATAGTTTTAGCCTCCTTTAATACAGTGGAAAATATTCTGGCTGTTGTGAGTTCGACCTTATAAAGTGCTAATGTAGTATTCTTCTTTAGATGTTGCACCCCCCCCCCCCCTCTCCTTTTTTTTACCTTCATATTTTGGCAGCTGTTTGTAGTATGGAAGTCTAGGTGTTTAGATAGGTTTGAAATAGTGTTCTGTCTGACAGAGATGCAATTATGTAATAATCTCTTTTTAAATTGATTTGGGCATTTTCATGTAAATCATGGCATGTTTCTTATTGGTTTAATCTGTGTATTTAGCATATGGTGTCACTCAGATTGCATGTGGTGCACCCATGTGATTGGCGTTTGTTTTTGAAGACATGCTTTGCCTGTTGCCATATAAGTTGTTGACTTGTTATAGTCCCAGAATATTATATTGCCCTTCTAGTGGTTCAATACTTCTATTCCTCTTAGGTTAGCGCTATCAACTTTACTTGTTTCCATGCGATTGTGATGTCTGATGTTTTAAATCGTACTTTCTTTCTACAGCGAACTAATTTGAGTTTCTTCCTGTAGCAAATAAGTGGATGGTTTGTCTACAGCACATAATGGGTGTATGTTTGTTCTCTAAAATCTAAACTGTGAACTTTCGACAAGATGTTATTAGTATCATATAATAAAGCATCTGTGCCTATTGATGTTTAAGTTGGAATAGTTGGTAATCAACTTTAACCTGAGGTTGGGTGGAAGTGTTGTTCTCTTGTTCTCCTTTTCTTTTTCTTTTTGGGCTCTGCATGATCTGTTATTAGGGATTCAGTTTATCACCACTTAGAAAAAAATCCTTTTATTTCCATCTGCTTACTAGCAAATACATTCTTCACTATTTGTTTCATCTATACCATTGTTGACCACTGACTTTTGAAGTTGAAAGGGACAGAGAAGATTTGAGTTTTAACTTTCATGCTATTGATGCATTCTTGCATCAATGCACATAGTGATGACGTATTTTTATTAGTCTCCAGTGAATACGTGGTTTTTATATTTGTGCAACACGAGCACTACCAATCATTCAGCAGGAGAAACACAAGGGTTTTAATATAGCTCAGTTTAATTGGACCTCCTTGTTTCCTAGCAACGATCAATATTATTTGTTTCTAAATGTTGCAACCACTTTCACTTGTTTGGAATGATGACGTCTTCCATGTTTTGGTGCCTTTATTTCTTTAAAGGTAGTATACCTTCTGCTCCTGTCTGCATATGCTGGAATAGTTGCTGGGTTTATCATGAGGGTGCTAGTTAATGGCTAGGCTGGTGAGTCGGATACTTCCTTATTCTAGCTCCTTTTATATATTTATTTGTTTACTTATATTTGGTTTACCACTGAATGCCTAATCTCTTGGTTGGGATCAACCCGTAGTCTCGGGATGTTTCTTTATTCTTTAGTTGCCACTTTGCCCTCATTCTTTTGCTTGACTAAAGACGAATGCTGTGATTTATTATGTTCCGTTGTATGGTAATGGATGGGATTTGATATTGCTGGTGGCAGAAAAGCAGGGGCGGTGGTGATGTTACTTGTCCTCTTCTACATTTTGTTGAGTTTACAACAGAACAAGCATTACTTTCGAACTGAGAAGATTTGAACACTGTTTAGCGTTACAGTAAGTAGTGATGCAGCTAAGTTTTTAGTGGTGTCATCTGTTCGTTTTCGTTTGTTGCATCAGGTCATTTGTTTCATTTCTTTTAGGTGCTTCTTCAATCTTTGTTGTGTGGGACTTGGACACCTGCTTTATTTCTATATTTTGTGTCAGATTAAGAAATACAACATGCGAAATAGATAACTTCCTCGGAGTTCTTTGGTCTGGAGATCTTTTTATAAAAAGGTTCTTCAATCTGGAAATGGTGTGAAACTCGATGGCCTACTAATATTACCTGCATTGGTTTTCATTGATTTTGCAGCGATCCTTTTAGAGATAGAAGCTTTCGAAGGAATCGTTTCTTAGCTACTAATGTTTTGTCTTAGCATGTTGCTTCTCTCGCGTATATCTGACTCTTTCCCTCTTCTTTAACGCTTATTGCAATGATTGAGCTACTGAAGTTTTGATGCCTAAGGTAATCTATGGGTTTCGCATTGTTAGAGCCCTTCTGCATGCTGTATACGCATTATATCTGGATCAATAGTCTGAGGTGGGTCAACTTTGGATTCCTAGTCCTTTTCATCAATTGTAAAATATTTTTTAATTTGTAGTTAAAAAGAAAACATGGTTTATAGTAATGGATAAAGAATAAAAAACATATCGTTCGAATAAATTTGTGGGACATATCTAGACTAATCCGTCTTCCCATTTGTATTCATACGTGTTGTGTTGTGTAAAAGAAAGGTTTGTAAGGGCCAATGGCGGATCTAGAAATTTTCAATCGTGGGTGCTAAACTGTTTTTAATCTGAAAATTATTATCTAGACTGGATGCTCCGTTAAAGTATTTCTATGAATTTAATAGGTTTTTATACAAATTATACTATTGGGCTATAAAAGTAATGGGTGCTCAAGACCCATAACCCATAGAGTGGATCCGCCAATGGGAAGGGCAAAATCAATCAAATAGGAAGCAAATTCCTTTTCCTGATGTTGCAAATATCCTTTCTGCGTATTGATATTGTTTGACTAAAAAAAGTATTAAACCTTTTTATAAACTAATTAAATTAGAAAAATTTAAGGTAAATCTAGCCTTGATAATTCGCTCTAGATTTAAGACAGAGAATAAGAACAAGCAAGCATGGTTGAACATAAAATTTAATCATAATGAATCCCTTAATATAAGAAGATGACGATGATTTACATAATATTGAGTAACAAAGAAGAATATAGGTTTGGGGTAGAGGGCTTGGAAGCAGCAGCAAGAGTTTGGAGAACTAGGTCTATTCGGGCATTGGTCAACTTTTACTCATCGAGCAGTTCTGCTTTTAGGTTCTCCAAATGTGTCCTGAGATCATCATTTTCTTTTGTCAAATGAGCTACTTCCTCATTTGACTCCGGAGCCCCTAGGGCCTTCTAACCTTCCACGATAGCATTCCTAGTCTTCAACCATCGAATCTACTCGGTTGCGCTATTTTGAGCATTAATGAGCTGTAAGATGGTTGATGTACTGCCTAAACCCCATTTTTCTCTATGCACTCACATTATTCCAGTGTTGTTTGTGAGAAGGTCTGCTTTTTGGTTCCTACTTTGCCTTGCCCCAGCGACACCTTGAAAAACTTAAACACTTGTAAGCAGAAACCCATATGGGAGATCATGATTACCATCCTTGAAGATTGCAACTTTTTGCATGTGTTCGAACGTGATACCGGGCAAGTTGACAGGAGTAAAGCTATCCCGTTGCTCCATTAAAAATAGGTCAGACTTAGAGGTTATGGACTTCCTCTCACCACTAGGCAAGAGAACTTTATTTACCAACCCGTAGAGCAACTGATAACCAGGGAGTAATGCCTTCTTGTGGAGTAGTTGAGAATTATTCACAATATGTAGTTGTAACTTAGGAGAGCTCAATAAAGGATATGGATATACCTTGTCTATGTTATCTTGCAACTTCTTTATTGTTTGGTTGCCTGCATCCTGCGTTTGTGAGGTAACTTGCCATAAATTTTGTTGTAGCTCTACTGTGTCATTCAACATACTTTCATCCACTGGCATCTGCTCCTGCACATCTTTCTTCTCCAAGCCAATATTCAAACCTTGTGTTGAGGTAGTTTTTATACCCACAAAAGTTCCAACCAGTGTTATTCCAAACCTCTTCATTTTCCTTCTCTCTATATCCATAATTTGTTAATTTTCCATGGGCTGCATCTTGTCTGATTTCTCTCTGTTTGATATATAAGCGTTTGTTCTATTCAATCCCAAAGTTCTCTTCCCTTTTGATCTATTTTGTTCTACTCCCATGAGATCCTCTTTCTTATGGCAGGCTGCATTTCAACCGAGATAATATCCTCTACTAAATTTAGCTGACTTTTACTACTACCTGCAACTCATTTTCCTTCAACCAGTTCAAAGTTATGATTTTTCATCCTAGTATACCCATCGTTATTAGTATTTACACCTTGGCGGCGCTGATTATCTGAAACTAATAAGTGATTCTCCGCTCGTAACCACGTCCCAAACTGATCACTTTTGAGATTGCTTGATCATATATCCTTCTCTCTTTGTACACAAGTTATATCATTTTGTCCTAGCATACCACAGTAGTAGCAAACATAAGGTAGGTTTTCGTATCTTATTTTAACCCAGTTTGTTTCCAAGCCTAACTTGATTAGTTTCCCAAGGTAGTATCTTGTTAATGTTCATCGTGACTTTAATCCTCACATATCACCCTTTTTTGCTTTCATTTTCAGGGATTACAATATCAACGGTACCTCCCAAAAGAATGCCCTATTTTGCGTTCAACATCCTTTAACATCCAATGTAATGGGATATTTGAAACTTGAACCCACAGATTACATATATTAAACACCGTGGAATCATTCTTTAAACCTGGGTTCCAAGGATGGACACTAAGAAGGTATTTGTCATACAACCATGGTGTAGAAAACTATACTTTATCCTTACTTTCCTTATCTTTAAAAATAAATTGGAAAAAGTTCAACCCGATTTCCTTTATCTAAAGTCCTGCTGGGTGCCCCTAAGCCAATGACATGATATTTTTGATTCCCTAAAAATTCACTTTTTATCATAAATCACCTTGCCAAAAAGATTGTAACGACTCGGTCGTTCGTGCTGAGAATTATAGCCTCATTTCCCTCATCTATGCTTAATTATGTGTTGTTCAACTGTGTTGAGTTGTATCGAGTTGGTATGTTAGGGTTTGAAGTATTTTTTTTGAGTGAAATGAATACTTAGTCTCTTAGTTAGAAAGCTAAGTTAGAAAAGTCAACCGAAAATTGACTAATGAGTAAACGAATATGGATTTGAGTTTTTATGATTCGATTAGCTTTGTTGGATGATTTGAGACTTAGGAGTGTGTCCAGAATGTAATTTGGAGGTCCTTGGTAGAATTAGGCTTGAATTGGCGAAAGGAAGTTTAGAAGTTCTTAGGCTTGAATTCGAGGTTGATTTGGTATTTTGATATTATTTTGAAGGTTCGACTAAGTTTGCGTAGTGATATATGACTTGTTGGAATTATTGGTTGAGGCCCCGAGGGCCTCGGGTGAGTTTTGAATAGGTTTGGTTGTGTTGCGCTCTTTTTTCTTACGTTTCGACGTCGTTTCGTCAAGTATATATAACTTATATCTTATTGAACAAATGAGCTCTGATTTTTACTTTGATTGAAGCATTATCCGTATTGTAATTACGGACCTGTAGCAAAAATAACCGTCGAATTTGGACATCGTATAAGGATTTTATGGTTATTTTACTAAGAATTAGGTTGCCATATTTTTTTGTTTAATTATGAAATTGCCACTAGCAGCGTATTTAAAAACATGCACTATTTGCAAATATTAAAACATACATATCTCCTTCGTTATAAGGTCAAATTGAGTGATTCAAAAGCCTAACTTGATTAGAATTTCACAAGAAATCCACTGGAGTCATAAAATACGAGTTTTGAAATTGTTTTGCATGAGAAATGAGGCAGAATATAAGGCAGAAAAATATATAAAACTAGGGTTTGTTCATTCGGTCATATTTTGAGTTGGGAAGCTCGGATTTGGGCGATTTTGGAGGCGATGTTCACCATATGAATTGGGGTAAGTGTTCTCTACTTGATTTTTAATTATAATTTATGAATCCGTCTTCGTTTTTGGGATTTGATTGATGATTTCAAAGTGATACTGAGGGAGTTAGGGTTTGAGTTTTGGAGAGTTTTAAGTAAGGATTTGAGGGACAAAACGGAGTTCGATTTTGACAAATTTTATATGGTTATACTCGGGAGAGGAGGAGGATTATTATTATGCAAATTTTGACTGATTCCGAGATTTGGGCCAGGGGCCGGGTTTTAGCCAATTTCGAATTTTTGATATATTTTGTAGATTTTATTGTGGAATTGGATTCTTTAGCACATTTTGATGGTATTAATATGATTATAGTTAGATTCAAATCTTTTAGAGACCAAGTCCAGAGACGAGAGCATCCCGAAGTAGGATTTTATGCGGTTGAGGTAAGTAACAGTTTTAACTCTGGCTTTGAGGGTATAAACCCGGAGAAGTTGATATTATGTGATTGTTTGGCAGTGATACCCACGCTAGGTGACAGGCGTGTGGGTGTTCACCGCGAGGGATTGAGACTTGGTCCGTCCTGTGAGGCTGTGGGGCCTGATGGTTGTTATCCGTGGTTATGTGTTTACTTGTTGTTAAACTTGTTTGCCTTCATGTTAGAAATCATGCTTAGACTTTATTCATTCTCACGTTATTTGTACTCAGTCATAGAAATTATTGTACATGTTTAAGTCTCTATTATTTGGTAATATTCTGTGATACTTGATGTGGTTTGTGTCCTCTTATTTGTTGATGATGGTGAGGCTAGTGAGGTACATGATTAAGTGAGGCCGAGGGCCTGGTTGTGAGGATATTAATACCATAGCACGTGAGTTGTCGCGTAGCACGTGAGTTGACCGTGCCTGATCCAGGTATTGATACCATAGTATGTGAGTTGTCCGCGTAACACGTGAGTTGATCGTGCAGATCCAGGTATTGATATGATGGCACGTGAGTTATCCGTGCTTAGCGCTTGGGCTTTGGGAGCTCTCCGGAGTCTGTACACACCCCTAGTGAGCGCAGAGTGTAGAGTGTTGAGTGTTGAGTGCAAGTGTTGATTGATAGAGGGTCATTGTTGTGAGGTTGCATTTACTTTTGCTGTTACGACACTTACCTATTAATTTCTTTGTGGCATTTACTGAGTTATGAAATTTACATGTTTATTCCCGTTTTTAAAATTGTGAAAAATAAATAATTGGATTGTTTACTGCTCAGTTCCTTAGTTATTTTTGTTACTACTGAGGTGGTTGTACTCATACTACATCCTGCACTATATGTGCAGATCCAGGTGAGTTAGAGCGCGACGATCGTTGAGTTCAGGCCGGCTTTAATTGGAGACTGCACAGTAGCTGCCAGCATCCGGAGGACCTTGTTACTCTTTTTGTCATGTCTTCTTTTAGACAGTTAGACAATTTCTATTTTTTATTTCATAGTTTTAGATGCTCATGACTTAGTGACACCCCGATGCTTGGAGATCGTTTCCGTACTTTATATTATTTACATTTAGAGTTGGTTTAGCTTATCAAGAATTTAATTATTGGTAATATTTATTAATTTCTTATAATCGGTTTAATAGTAATATTTTGGAAAATAGGCTTACCTTGTAACACGATAGGCGTCATCAGGACCATGGTTAGATTTTGGGTCGTGACAAAGACTTACCTCACAATCCTTCATACTTGACTGAATATCAAGATATTCAATTGAATTCTTTTCTTCCACAGTAAAAATAAATTTATTTAGGCGTTCAGTAATTCATCAGCCATCTTTCCAATTGAAGGATTCCTGCTCCTATTGGAGTTGATTCAACAATATATTTAACCTGATTGCACCAAAATATAGATTTCTTCTAGAAATCAAATTAATTTAGGGTTTAGTAGAAAATAGAGAATTTGTACAAATTGATGTTTGCGGAGGAAGAAATCGGTAATTCTTAAGTTTCCTATTAGCAAAGTTTTAAAAAGTGTAGTTTGAGAGGTGTAGATTAAGTAGTTAGCATCAAGGATCGAGACCTCGTGAGGAGGAGATAGCTCTAATGGCCGAGAGAGAAAATCCCAGTTAAAACAAGGGACGTTCAGTAAAAATACATTCAATTGTCAACAATATTGTGCATTTTATTAATCGAGTACAAGAATTTGAGCAAAGTTCCCACATACATCATGGCATTGTAAGAAAACAACTAATCTCAAACTATTACGCCCAAGTGGTATGTATTGGGTAGTCGTTTGTAGGGGGGAAGCATTTTCAAACTGAGAGTATTACGCCCATCTGTGCTGCTTGCTTTGCCAAATTTAGAAAAGAAAGGAATTGCGTTTGGAATTATAAACCATTTTTCAGAATCAAAGGGACTGGGGAAGTGGAGAGAGCTCCTACTTGAGAGGAGCGTGGTAGACACCTACCTTGAATACCTTTGTGAATACTTTGCTAGATTTATGCTATTTTAAATTTTGAATAAGGTTAAAAATGGTTCACCTATGCTCTCCATTCATCTTCTATGAATGCTTTCAACGTTTTCTTTATGGTCTATAAATGTCCTCAACGTCTTTATTCAAAACGGTTATATTTCAACGTTTTGTTTTTGTTTGCCTTTCTTTCCCCTGCGTCGAGAGTCGATTGAAAACAGCCTCTCTGCCCTCTTAGGTAGAGGTAAGGCCTGTCTACATATTACCCTCCCCAGACCCCACTTTGTGGGAATATATTGGGTTGTTGTTGTTGTTGTTGTCGTCGTCTTTATTTGCCCAAATATAACCCTAAGCTAACTAAATTTGATACTCCGGCGCCTTGTTTGATAACCCTAAGCTTATAATGTGCCACGTAACTATTTTAAAGTTGAGGTTTTTTAAATAGCATGGTCTATTAGTTTAAGGGTTATATTTGAGCCAAAAGGAAACATTAAGTGGATTTTACAGACCAAATGGTCATCGGAGATTAATGGTGAGTCATTATCAAGGAGCATTTTTGGCCCTTAACTGCATGAATTTTCATTAGAATAAATTTCACGTTACCCCACTTTAACCATAAGTCACACGAAAAAATGAAAGAACCTTCGCCAAAATTTATTAAATGTTACTATTATCCCTTGTTTGGAGACTTTAAAGATTACAAAATATAATCCATATCTATATCTTGTTATTATACTGTATTTGTAAAATAATTCTGGAAATATAAATAAATACAAACAAGAATATGCATAAACAGAAATGAAGAAACCAATTCGAGCCCACTGAATTCACAGTGTTTCCTTAAGGAATTTAATCCCCTCCTAGTACCCAAGGTTATGGATTATTTCCTCCCAGGATAGAACAAATTACACACTGGTGTTGTGGTACTTCAAACCCCAATGTTTCAGCGAACACAAAGTTCGGTTGTAAATCGCACTTACTTTTTGCTTTGTTTGATGCTAAAAGTATGCAGAAGAAAGGAGGAGAAACTCAGAAATTCGTAGTGAAATTTTGAACAGAATAGTATTGTATTTATAACCAAAAGTTGGGCTGAAATCTGAAGAGTCTCTTCAGAATGGTTGTTTCTGCAAAACTGCCACAACGTAAATGTCATTGCATAAATGGCTATTTACTCAATAATAAAGAGGAAAAATTGATGGGTAGTTAAGTTTCTGTTACAAAAACAGAAAAACTGAAATTTGGATTTAATATTAATATTTATTTAATATTAATATTCTGTTATTAAAATAAATATTTAATAACATTTCTGTTAATATTTTACTATTAACAAATAAATTTTGTCCAAAAAGTTAATCAATCGATCATTTGACCAAATCCAAATCCAAATCCAAATCCGAATCCAAATCCGAATCTGAATCCAAGCCGAAGCCGAAGCCGTAGCCGTAGCCGAGCCGAGCCGAGCGAGCGACGACGACGAAGACGACGGCGCGAGGCTTGCTTTCTTCTCAACTCTTTAAGAGCTAGTAGAAGAGCAATTGCTTATATACCCATTAAAACCTCTTCCTCTTCCAATATGGGACAATGCCCATTTTCCAAGGAGGGGGAACTTGAAATTTCACTCAAACATTTATTTTCCTCCATTTTCCATTCACCCTCTTTTAAATATTTAATATATTAATTAAATATTAAACCCAACAATCCCCCACATGACTGGGGAATGGCTATATCACGGAAGTATGCACGAAAAACAGTGTGATTCGCAAGTAAGGATTAATTGCATCTAGATAAGTAGGTTTCCCTTTGAACTTTCCGTAGTGAACTTATGTCGGATATAATCGATCAATCGGTAGATTTGATATCTTTGAACCGTCGAACTTTGGTGTATACCTAGACAACCGCAAGTCACACAACCAACCTTTAACCGTCTTTGGTTCTCATTGTTGTGTTCGTTTCAGCCATGAACACCGCCTGGTTTCATAAGTGCGTAGAGAACTGTCTTTACAAAATTCAGCGGCTAAGAACTGGCCTTACAAAATTCTCGTTGAAGCGGTTAACACTTCACACTTACATAGGTGATTCCTAAACGTGTCATCCCGTAGATACACTATTTGATATACCGCGTATCAAATTTAGAAATAATTAAAAAGCCTTAATGCTTTATCCTTGGTACTGAATATTGTCTTATAAGAGAATGGACTAAAAGTTTATTTGACAGTGTTGAACCGTCATAAATGACTTTGTTTGATCTCCTTGAACCTAGATCTTGGGATCTCCAGTCTTCTAGGTAAAGTTACCGCCACTATGACTTGTTCTTGGCCACAGTCCCATTCCCCTTGATGATTTCTCAACTACATCTCTAGTTAAGCCTTTTGTAATTGGATCCGCCACATTATCACTTGACTTTACATAGTCAATCGTGATAATTCCTATAAAAAGTAATTGTCTAACGGTTTTATGTCTTCATCGTATATGACGAGATTTACCGTTATACATAACGCCCACAGCCCTTCCAATTGCCGCTTGACTATCACAATCTATGCATATTGGTGCCAAGGGTTTGGGCCAAAATGGAATATCTTCCAAGAAATTTCGGAGCCATTCAGCTTCTTCACCGACTTTATCCAAGGTTATGAACTTAGCCTCCAATGTAGAGCGGGCAATACAAGTTTGTTTGGACGACTTCCAAGATACCGCTCCTCCACCAATTGTGAATACATATCCACTTGTGGACTTGGAATCAGTTGATCCAGTGATCCAATTTGCATCACATTATCCCTCAATGACCGCAGGATATTTGCTGCAGTGCAAATCAAAGTTTCGGTTATGTTCTAAATATCCCAAAACTCGTTTCATGGCCATCCAATGAGATTGACCTGGATTGCTCGTGTATCGACTCAGTTTACTTATAGCACAAGCTATATCTGGTCGTGTACAATTCATGATGTACATTAAGCATCCCAACACACGAGCATAATCCAATTGTGATATGCTTTGGCCTTTGTTCTTTGCTAATGCAAGATTCACGTCAATTGGAGTCTTTGCAACTTTAAAGCCCAAGTGCTTGAATTTTTCAAGTACCGTCTTGATATAATGAGATTGTGACAAAGCCAGACCTTGAGAAGTCTTATGGATCTTAATTCCCGGAATTAAATCAACAACTCCCAAGTCTTTCATATCAAACTTGCTAGTTAGCATACACTTAGTAGCATTTATATTGGCAAGTCATTACTTATTATGAGCATATCATCCACATATAAGCAAACAATGACTATGTGATTAAATGTACACACATTTATCACATTCATTTATCTTAAACCCATTTGACTACATTGTTTGGACAAATTTCGCATGCCATTATTTGGGTACTTGTTTTAATCCGTAAAGGGACTTAACAAGTCTACAGACCTTCTTTTCTTTACCTGGAACCACAAACCCTTCTGGTTGTTCCATGTATATTTCTTCCTTCAACTCTCCATTTAAGAAGGTCGTCTTAACATCCATTTGATGAATTTTAAGACCATAAACCGCAACTAACGCTACTAACATTCGTATGGACGTAATTCTTGTAACTGGAGAGTATGTATCAAAATAATAAAGACCTTCTCGTTGTCTATACCCTTTGACCACAGTCTTGCCTTATATTTGTCAATAGTTCCATCATCTTTAATTTTCCTCTTAAAGATCCATTTAGAACCCAACGGTTCATTTCCAGGAGGAAGATCAACCAATTTCCATGTATGGTTGTTCAATATGGATTCTATTTTACTATTGACTGCCTCTTTCCATAACAATGATTCCGAAGAAGACATAGCTTCTTTAAATGGTTGAGGCTCATTTTCCAATAAGAAAGTCACAAAATCTGGTCCAAATGAAGTAGACGTTCTTTGACGTTTACTACGCCTTGGATCTTCCTGGTTAAGTGTACTTTCTTTTGCTTCTTCTCGAGGTCGTTTAGATCCTTCACTAATCGACTCACATTCCTTTTTATACGGATATATATTTTCAAAGAACTCAGCATTATCTGATTCTATAACCGTATTGTTATGAATGTCGGGATTTTCTGATTTATGAACCAGAAATCGATATGCTTTACTATTAGTCGCATATCCTATGAAAATACAATTAATGGTTTTCGGTCCTATTTTTACCCTTTTGGGTTTAGGAACTTGCACTTTTGCCAAACATCCCCACACTTTAAAATAATTCAAGTTGGGCTTCTTTTCTTTCCATTTTTCATATGGAATGGATTGTGTTTTGCTATGGGGTACTCGATTTAGTATTCGGCTAGCCGTAAGTACGACTTCCCCCCACAAGTTCTGTGGCAAACCAGAACTTATCAATAATGCGTTCATTATCTCCTTTATTGAATGATTCTTTCTTTCTGCAATCCCATTGGATTGGGGCATGTAAGGGGCCGTTGTTTGATGAATAATTCCATATTCTAAATATATTTGTGCAAAAGGAGATTCATATGCACCACCCCTATCACTTCTTATCATTTTGATTTTTTTGTTAAGTTGTGTTTCAACTTCATTTTTGTATTGCTTGAATGCGTCTATTGCTTCATCTTTACTATTAAGTAAGTAAACATAGCAATATCGAGTACTATCGTTAATAAAAGTTATGAAATACTTCTTTCCATCGCGAGATGATATTGACTTCATATCACAAATATCTGTGTGAATTAAGTCTAAAGGATTTGAATTCCTTTCAACCAACTTATAACGATGTTTAACATACTTAGATTCCATATATACTTGACATTTTGATTTGTCACATTCAAATTTAGGCAATACTTCCAAATTAATCATTTTCCGTAAGGTTTTATAATTGACATGACCCAAACGTATATGCCATAATTTATTTGACTCAAGTAAGTAAGACGAAGCTGAAATTTTATTATTATTCTCGACAACCATTATATTCAGCTTCAAAAGGCCCTCAGTGAGGTAACCTTTTCCTACAAATATTTCGTCCTTACTTATTACAACCTGATCGGAAACAAAAACACATTTAAAACCATTTTTAATAAGAAGTCCAGTAGAGACCAAATTCTTCCTAATCTCGGGAACATGAAGGACGTTGTTCAAAGTCACCACTTTGCCGGAAGTCATTTTGAGAAATATCTTCCCACACCCTTCAATATTGGCCTTAGAAGCATTTCCCATAGAAACCGTCTCGTCTGGTCCAACAGGAGCATAAGTAGCAAACGCTTCTCTAACAGCACAAACATGACAAGTGGCTCCAGAATCAATCCACCACTCTTTAGGATTGCCTACCAAGTTGCATTCGGAAAGCATGGCACATAAGTCATCAACATCATCATGCTTTTCAACCATGTTTGCTTGACCCTTCTTCTTGTCTTTCTTCGGAGCACGACACTCCGTAGATTTGTGTCCGGGTTTTTCACAGTTGTAGCAGTTTCCACTGAAACACTTCTTGCTTGGGTTGTATTTTGGTCCCGAAACCTTCTTCCTCTTTTTGTTCTCTTCAACAATATTTGCTCCTATTATTGTTGAGTTTCCACGACCTCTCTTTTTAGCAGCTTTATTGTCCTCTTCGATTCTCAACCGAACAATGAGATCTTCAAGGGACATCTCCTTGCGTTTGTGTTTCAAGTAGTTTTTGATGTCCTTCCACAAAGGAGGCAACTTCTCAATCATTGCTGCTACTTAGAATGCTTCACTGATAACAAGACCTTCAATGAAATTTTCATTAGTAAAAATACTTAGGTTACTACTTTCAACATCAATATTAATTTGATTTATACCTTCAACAAGGAGATCATGAATAATCACTTGCAATTCCTGGACTTGGGTAATAACAGACTT